>APFE031569822.1:0-15600 GCA_000404065.3 Pinus taeda
TAACATCCCCCCTTAAGAACAACTTGGAATAGGATTGAAGGATGTACAAATATGACAGAATAGGAGAAGGAAGGAGGCACTAGAGCCTATCTCTCCTTAGCGACAACTTCTTGAACTCCAACCATAAATCAAAGTTTAGTAAACTTCACCTCTATGAGAGCCTTTGTAAAGATGTCTGCAACTTGATCATTTGTTGAAAAATATTGCACTTCAAGATCATGGTCATGAATAAGCTTTCTGATGAAGTGCATGTGCAGTTCAATGTGTCTGTTGCACTGATGTTGGACTGGATCTTTGGATAGTTGAATGGAACTTTGATTATCACACCAAAGTGTAGTCGAATGCTACTGCTGAAAGCCAAACTTTGACAGGATCTGACGAAGCCATAGGGCCTCCTTACTAGCTTCTACAACACCACGATATTCTACTTTTGCTGAAGAAAGAGAAATGGCACTTTGATTCTTGCAAACCCATGTCATAGGTCCTGAACCAAGAGTGAACACATAACGTGCAGTAGACTTTCGATCATCAAGGTCACCAGCCCAATCGGAATCAGTGAAACCAACTAATAGAGGAGATGCTTCTACACTATAATGAATCCCAAACTAAACTGTACCTCGAACATAACGAAGTATTCTTTTAGCTGCTTTCCAATGAATTTCATGTGGGTTTTGAATAAACCGAGCAATAAGGCCAATAGAAAAGGAAAGGTCTGGACGAGTATGGGTTAGATACAAAATTTTCCCTACAAGTTGATGGTATAAGGTAGAATCAACTTCAGGGGAAGTACAAGTGACTGAAAGTTTGGCTCCAGACTAAAAGGGAGAAGGGGCTGGCTTATAGTCTTCCATGTGAAAATGGTGTAGAAGATCACAGGCATACTTAGACTGGGAAAGGGAAATACCTTCCTTAGATTGCAAAACTTGAAGACCAAGAAAATAATGCAAGTGTCCTAAGTCTGTCATTTCAAACTTCTTTTTAAGGTTGGACTTCACATGGTTTATAAGGTTGGTATCACTACTAGTAAGGATAAGATCTTCAACATAAAGAACAAGAATGATAAGAGACTTGCCCACTTTCTTGGTGTAGATAGTATTGTCAGAATGACATCTAGAAAAGCCCGTTTCTAAAAGAAAGCTATCCATTTTGGCATACCAAGCTCGAGGGGCTTGCTTGAGACCATAAATGGATTTCTTAAGCCGACATAAAAGGCTAGAGACTATTTGTATAAATCCAGTAAGTTGTTCCATATAGATTTCTTCATGCAAGTCTCCATGCAAGAAGGCAGATTTAACATCCATCTAATGGACTTCCCATTTGAAAGAGGCGGCAAGGGAAAGAACAAGGTGGATAGAGTTTTTTTTGGAAACAAGGGAGAAGGTTTCAGTATAGTCAATGCCTTCAACTTGTGAAAAACCCTTAGCAACAAGACGAGGTTTATGTTTATCAACTTTTCCATCTAATCCATACTTGGTTCTGTAAACCCATTTGAATCTAATAAGTTTTTGTCCCTTTGGAAGAGGAACAAGATCCCATGTATCATTTTCCAATAATAAACGATATTCTTCATTCGTAGCTGCGTCCCAATTTGGATGACCTAAAGATTCTGTAAAGGTGTGAGGATCATAGTTCACTGAAGCTTGAGCCAGTAAAGAAGAGGCTCTATCAAACTAAGAATGTGTGTGACATTGATCTATAGGATCACCGGTAAGAGCACCTGTTGCATCCAGAGCAGCACAGACCCATTTTTGAAGATGAGGAGCTGAAGGAGGATCCTGAGAAGGTGGGGGAGGATTGTTCTCCTCGCTATCATCATCAGAAGAAGAAATATTTTCAGAAGTAGAAGGGATAGAGAGAGGTGGCACATCTGTCGAACGAGGCTCATAGGCTGATATATTTTCAGCAAACTTTACATCTCTTCTAATGATAACATTTTTGGACTTAAGTGGAATAAGTCTGTATCCTTTGACATCTTTAGAATATCCAACAAAAATACATTTTTCAATCTTTGGTTCTAAATCTTTATGTTTCTCATCTAGAATATCGGCCCATGCTTCACTTCCAAAAACAAGAAAGTGACTTACATCTAGTTTAATTGAGCTCCATTCTTCTTCTGGAGTGATATTCTTTAGAACCTTAGTAGGAGCATGATTTATTATGTAATTTTCACAGTTAATTGTTTCTACCAAAATTTAAGACTAAGTCCTTTAGATTGAAGCATAAAATTAGCCATTTCCTTTAAGGTGTGATTCTTCCTTTCAGCTACACCATTTTGTTGTGGAGTATATGGAAAAATATGTTGCATTTGAATTCCTTTCTCAATGCAAAAGTTGATGAATTTTTTGTTAACATATTCTCCACCATTATCAAATCTTACCTTAAGAATTTGATGTCCAGATTGTTTTTCAACAAATGCCTTAAAGGACAAGAACATGTTAAATACTTCACTCTTGAGTTTTAAGAAGTATACCCAAGTCCATCTGGAGAAATCATCAATGAAAGTTAAGAAATACTTGTATCCAGAGAATGAAATAATTGGAAGTGGATCACATAGATCACTATGCACAAGTTGTGAAGGGGTTGAGGCATGCCAAGAGGCATTTTTATCAAAACTATACCGATGATGTTTTCCGAGTACACATTCGAAACAAACACCATCTCTTCAAGATACCATTGGAAGACCTGTCACCATATTTTCTTTACATAGATTCTGAACAGAGTGATAGTTGATGTCACCAAATCGCTCATGCCAAGTTTTCTCATTTCATCGTTATGAGCAACAAATACCGGGGGAAGATTTGATGACCCAAAGTTATTAAACTTATACAACCTTGTAGAATCATCAACAATTCCAGTAGCTAAAATCTATCTAGGATCTCTTACGTCCTTAATTACAACATCGTGAGGTGAAAATTCTATGATTTTACCGTCACCTGAATGAGTTATCTAATATACAGATAGAAGGTTGCAACATAAGGTTGTAACACATAATACATCATTAAATTGACCATTGTCTATATGAACAGTTCCAGTCCGTACAACACTAAGAGATCTATCATCAGCAACATATAAATTTTTGTTGTTACAATCATTTAAAGAAAAAAACATGGCTTTGTTTTTGGCAATGTGATAAGAAGCTCTAGAATCAATGAGCCACTCATGAGAATGAGAAGAACAAGATACATTTAGTGCATAGTCAGATCGGGATGCTAGAGAACCACATGCAAAAAGTGTTATTCCTGAAGATGAACTTGAAGTTGAGGAGTGCTCCAAATGGATGTTATGCTTCTTCATTTCTGCTTCTAAGGCTTCATCTTCTTAATGCATTTGGATTCTAAGTGGCCATCTTGATTACAAAAGTGGCAATGTCTATCAATCTTCTTGCCTTTGTTTTTATTTTCCTTATCATTTTGAGACTAAAATTGCTTAGGACCTTTGTTTGATTTAGGACCATTCTTTTTAGGATATGACTTCTTAGGATTCTTTGAAATTGGCTGATGCTGAGCCGCTAAGGCTTTCTTAGAAGAGTTTCCAAGATTAAAAAGACCAAGATGTAACAGTTTTTCTTGTTCTCTTATGAAAGAATCACAAAAGGCATCAAAGGAAGGGAACTTGTAGTCTTTTCCTTGAGAAATGAAGGCTTCTCTTGTAGAATCGAAAGTGGAAACAAACATAGAGTAGGCTGGTCCCAACTTAGTAAGAATGGAATAGATAAGGTTACCATCTTCTTTCTTAACCTTAACAACTTCCAAGAGAAGTCTAAGGGTTTTGAACTTGGACAAAAAATCTTCAATGGAAGAAAAAATATTGGGGTCCAATGTAAGCAACTCATTTTCGATTTGATGGGCTCTAAGTCCATTTTTAATTCCAAAAATTTTAGTGATCTATTTCATTGCTTCATTAGGAGTATCAAGTTTTGCGATATGGAATCTAAGGTCTCGAGAAATAGATGCCTCACTAGAATAGATGCTCCTAATGTGCACAAATGCACGATACTCCTTAGATTCTGCATATTTCTCCAGAAATATGCAGAATAGTACAATCCTCTCAACCCAAAAGTAATCAGTAACAACAGATCTAGGAAACGACAGTCAAGTGTAGCTCTACCAACTTCAGATTTGGATCACCAATGGATACGGCCCCCAAATAGCTTCAATACCATGTAGGAATTTACAGGGTAAGTTCCTTAGACAGAACACCAAAGGACACCACTCACAAACAGATCATAGATCAATACACTAGTATTGTTGATGTGGTTAAAACCCTCAAAGAGGGAAACAGTCCACGGCCTGAGCCAATGCAACCACTTCAAGCATTTTTTTAATAAAATAATGAAAATTTACGTAAGAGAATATGGATCAAGTTTCGGTAATACCAACGAGAGAATGAACCGTGAGATCACTTCATGTCTAGAACATATCGTGACCATCAGATTGTAAGTTACAAAAGTACATAGTAAAGAAACACACTTTACCTAACTCTGCACTAGACCAAGTTATATTTAACTATTTCCTATGTGTCGGAATATCCTAACATTAAAAATATGCTTAAAAAAAAGGGGTCGATGTTGCATCAACACTTTTCAAAATCAACATGAAAATCACTTACATTTAAAAAAAATGTTTATGAGAAAATTTAAAGTGCCAAAAATATGCTAAAAAAAGGGTGTATTCTGAATCACCACTTTTGAAAATTAGCTGATTTTTTGCTACCTCAAAAAAATGGGTACTAGGTAATTTTATTGATTGATCGATAACTATGTTGCTTGCATTAGATGTATTTGACGTTAACATTGGGGTTATAGATTATTAAAAAAAAATCAAGATATATTTAACAATACCTAAAGGGACACTGTTAAGAATTAATTACCTATCAAAAGTTGTGATACCTAGAATTAAAATGAATTAGATGTGAATAACCAATCCTCTTGCAAAGTCAAAATTAATCCTTGACAAGATCGTCTCCCTTCTTCATCATCAACTAATTACTAATAGACAATTACATATTTTCAAAATTACTAATAGATAATTGCATATAACAATGTATTCAAAATATTTATAAGAGGAAAATATATATTTATAAAAATCAAAACAAATCAAAATATTCTTGAAAGAGATGTGATAATTATTTGGTTGTAAATATTTTATAAATTTGGCCACTCATTAAAAAAATAAAAAAAGAATTATTTCTTGACTTTGCAAAATACACTATAGATAAAATAGAATCATCAAAATATTCTTGAAGAAAATAAATTATTTCAAATATTAACAAAGAAACCAATTATTCCAAGAGTAACACAGTAAATTATTAAGACTACTCATCAGGATATATTTAGTAATACCTAGAGGGACACTGTTCGAATTAATTAGATGTGAGAAGTTGTGATACCTAAAATTAAATCAAATAGGTGTATAGTGTCAATCCTCTTGAAAATATTGAAAGGATTGATTCTTTTCTTCATCGCCAACTAATTATTAATGGACGATTACATACACATATAAAAATTTAGTATAACAATTGTAACATTCACAAACGCTACCATCCAAATCCAAACACGTAACCAGAAAAACCACTCAAAGCAATCAAACAAAGATGTACAAATCGTTGAAGGCAAGCAACACAAACTAAATTAGAGAGGAGAATGATATAGTCATGCCAAGCAATGAAAACATAATCCAAATTTTGAAGTTAATCTCAAACATATACATAATGATAATCAAAAAACGTGAGGTTATTGCCTTCAATTGGAACCAAATTATATCCATCTAACACAAGATCTATCATGTGCCAAGAGGGATCAAATTCGTTGAGGTGCAAACCTTTCCTCAAGTTGTACATTCCAAAAAGAAGGTTTTAACCTCGAGGGATTTGATCCCTCTTGACGCATGATAGATCTGATGTTAAATGGATCTAAGATGGTTATAACAAAATCATGTTTTTGACATCGTCAATTCAAGTTTTTTATATATAAGTAGATATCTAAGTTTTTTTTTTTTTTTATCAAACCACTTCTATCAATTCGCAAAAATATTACATAAGATTTTGAAGAAACACCCTTCTCTCGGCCTCATTCGAACTGGATTTGTTAGCTAGGAGAGATAAATGAAAACTGATATCCAACTGCCAAAAACTATAGCGAGTCCCTATAAAGAATACACAAAGCCTAAAATACAAAAGGAATACATATACAGCCAATGTTATCATTTATTCTAGGGAGGAGTTGGAGCTTATCCGACGTTAAGATGGTCTGGGGTCTAGTGCCCCCATGTACATGAAACTCTAGTTGATCAATCATGCCCTCAATTACGTCGAGCCTTTCGTGAATACGCCTTTGAATCCTCATATCCAGCATTTCCCATTTATTGTTGTGTAACTCATTCATAAAGGTGATTGCCTCATTCTAGTCAACATATATTTGTTACCCTAGTTTCACTAGGAGTGCAGTTACATTCTGCAATTGTCTTTCCCTTGACTACAAAGTAGGAGGCTCACTCACAATAATAGGTGTTGGTAAACTTTCTTATGCTAATTCACCTTCAAAACCCGTGTCGACACACTTATTCGTCATCTACTACACCCACCTTGCTAATGCAACACGCAAGTTCCCCATGGAGAACCCAACCATGCCAAGCTTGCCCTCTCTGATGAAACATTCCTTTAGAGGTTCTCAAACACCAAGATCAGTTAAATACCACCCCCCAAACACCTTAGTTTACTAGGGAAACCTCCATCCACTTCTTAGAGCCTTGAAACCCCTCTCATGCGTCACAACCATGCCATAATGGTATAGGACATGCCCACTTTAGGAACCCTAAACACCACCACCACACAACTAGAGAATTATATGTCCTGCAATGGGAGCCAAAGACACAATTTCTCAAAAGCCCGCAATTAAAATCAAGGAAACCACCAAGTGAAAATCAACAACATTCCCCACATGAAACTACTAAAAATCATATGGTATCCACAAGTGCATAATAGAGAAAATATAGAAGAATTTGACGGCCACCACCCCGAAATATCCAACATCCTTGGGATTCCTAGAGAGAGGATAGAGTGCAATGATATTTCGCAAAAAAAACCAGAAGAAACTGTCCCACCCTTAGGGTATCCATAGCGGCATCACACTAAAGATATCCACTCTACACCTCGACAACTCAACCTCCAAGAAATTATTCACCCCACCATTCACTAGGGTCTCAAACTCTGCAACTCAGTGTCTCGAACTCACTAGGAGAACCACTCCACCATACAACATGCACTTTCCTCCCTAATGCTTAAGTTAACAGGCATGCACAAGTTGGTGGCCTATGCATACACAACATTCCTATCACCAACTTCCAATTTTTGGCATAACCAGATGGAATACTTGTCAGAGGCAAGCGACCATCTGAAATATAAATAGCTAAAGTTTCTAGTCGAAGTTTTTGGGTGCCTCATGTCCCCTCCCTCCACTTTCCTTTATGGCTCATCATGAGTTGTCATATCGGTTTGTGGGATTAACCAACCCCAACCCTCATTTAATTCAACACATTCATTCACGTCCATTGGGCTAAATAGATGTATATGTTTTAAGTTTCAAAAAAAAAAATATTTCTTTATGATTTGTATAAATTAGTAGTATTTTCTAATTCAATCACATGTTAAGATAAATATTATGTAGAAAGAAAAAAAAAATTGCATGAAGATTTTCAAAGTTAATATTTTGATCTTGGGAGATTTTTCTAGAACAGTGTGTGTTCTCATTAAGGTGTCTGACGTTACGGGTGAACACTTCACTTCAGGAAAAAACGAAGAATGTTGATACAAAAAGTACAAGACCAACACTTCACTTGAGGAAACAACTAAGAATGTTGACACAAAGAGTACAAGACCAGGATTAAATATAGAGAGGATATGAGCGTTAGAAAAATATATGACTATTAGGAAATGTCAGAAAAATGAAAATGTTAAAATTATATTCATTAATAATTTAGGAAGGATGAATTAGATTAGAATAAGTAAAATACAATAATAAAATAAAAATATAATAAATGATAGAATAAAACATTGTAAGAGAAAATAGATAAATTAAAATTGCAAACCAATCTTTTTTAGAATAGTCTATAATAATAAAAAATAATAGATTAGGTCAAAAAGATAATATTAAAGAAATTAGAATTAATCGTATAGTTTAAAGGTGATAAAAATTTTATTAATAAAATAATAATTGATATAATAAAATATAAATAATAAATACAAAAATATAAATAAATTAAGACAAAATATTTTCATTAAAGTAAATAAATAAAATCAAAAGATTACATGTGAATATGAATCAAGGTCAAATTTTAAAACTAAAAGAATAATTTACCATGGTCTATATTGGAAAGGAAAAATAGAATATTAAAAATTAATAGATCTGGTTAAAGGGAATTGATAGTGGATAATTAATAATTGAATTAAAAGGAATTGATAGTGGATAATTAATAATTGAATTAAAAGCATTAAAACGATATTAATTTAAAGAGATTTAATAAATTGTATGATAACGGTGTGAATAAATGTTAATAAAGATTAAAATTAAATAGGTTTAGAAAGCATAAATTAGATTAAGAGTGAGATGTAGGAGTATTATGGGTAGAATGAATTTAGGATTAATATAGGATAGAGGTCATTTTAAATTTGAATTTTATTAAGGAAAATATTAAATTAATTAGGATTAAGATAGTATTAATTTTTTTGGAATAATAATTAAAAATCATAAAAAAATAAAATCATTTAAAGGGAATGGAGCAAAGGTGAGGGGGAATGGTTATCCTCAGAGAATAAGGTTTGAATGACAAGGTAGTCTAAAAGACACAAAATGGATAGTAGGTTTAGAAGAGTGGCTTAGCTGATATCTATTATCAAGATTAACGTTGTGAGGGTGGTTTAGATTTCAAGGGCTTACCTAATGATCCAGTTTGAATTTAAAGCGGCAGAGACCAAGATCTTATCAAAACAAATATGGAGTTTAGTTTTATGGGAGTATTAAGTAATTGTGGATTTGGATATAAGTTATGTAGGTGTTAGCCCTGTGTTTTTTAAGTTGGGATTGGAAGGATATCCCAATTGATCATGGTGGATTTGGATATAAAATTATGTAGGTGTCAGCCATGTGTTTTTTAAGTTGGGATTGGAATGATCTCTTAGTTGGTTCTATCCATTGCTAACAAGGTCATCCTCAACCGGTAGTGCTATGCTAGTGGGACTTACAAATGGCTTATAATATTAATCTTATTATTTATAATATTAATTGAAACTCTAATCTTAATCTTGAGTTTGTAATATTACAAGTATATTATTAGGTTATATTAAGATTTCAATATTGAATTGAAACTTACTCCATTATTAATCTTACTTATATTAAAATACAAATATTAAAATCTAACATATAAAACCTATACAAAAACCACATATTAAAACCCATTATCTAATCCAAAACTAATATTATAATATTTAATTATTATAATAATATTATTAGTTATATTCTATTTATAAATAAATATAATAATACTAATCAATTATATAATTATAGTATTAATATATATTAATAATAGGAAATTTATTATGAGATATTTAATAATTAGTAATATATTTGTCAATATGGTTATGGTTATATATATGGTTGATATACTTTTATGACCTATCAGATTTATTAATGTAGATGTGGTAATTACACCTCTCTTCCTGTTGTAAGATAGGAAACGAATGGTTACATTTAGGCCACCTCTGTACAGTTTTTTTCACCACGCAGAAAACTTCGCGGAAACATTGGAACCCGTGGAGAATTAAACCTACTCCTTCCAACAATCACATAAGTACACCTATACCACTTCCGTCTTCAGCCGTCTCCGTCAAGACCCGAGAACCGCCGAAACATTTGCGTCGAAACTCTGGGACTGTATGGAAACGTTACTTTTTCAGGGGTTAGGTTGTACACCTAAGTACACCATTTCGTCTTCACCACGCCAAGACTTTGGCGGTCTCCGTCAAGAATTACACCTCCGCTCATCCTTCCAGTGATTACAGAAGTGGACGAATAATTCGCGTTCGGCGCCCCCCTCTCCACCACGGCCGAACGCCCAACCTTTGGGTATCCGTCAATAATTACACCTACCCTTCGTATACCTCCGTTCGGTGTCACTACGCCGAGACTTTCGGGTTTGGGTCAATAGTCACATATCGTCTCAACCCTCCAATAATCAAAGAAGCGCGCGAATAACTACCTATTTTGTTTTTATTTGTGGAATAAGGAAACTTCTCCCATCCCTCCAGTAATCCAAGGAGGGGACGAATAACTACATCTTTTGTCTCTGTTTGTAAAATAATTTTACTATTAATTTTCTTATCAACCTAACCTAACATAATTTCTTATCAACTTTAAAAAGATATAAAATAATTAAAAGTAAAAAAAATGTGAATAAAATATATAAACTTCATACATTCAAGAATATTTCAGCCAAAAATTAAAATAAATTTTTTGAAAGATATATTATATATATATATATTTACAAAATAAAGAATCAATGTCCAAAGAAATAAGTAATTAAAAGTTGAAAAATAAAATAAAAAATATCAAATAATTCCTAATAAAAATAATAAGGAGATGTGTAATTCATTCAATTCTTAATATAAAAATAATATGTGACATTCAAAAATATTCATAATAATAAATAAATTTAATGTGGGTTAGTCATAAAATATTTTAATATCCAAGATCAAGTAATATTGACATAGACTTAAAAATATATTAATAACCAAAAAAATTTAATATGGACAATGTAGTCTATGGATATAATGTCTTAATACACATGTTATGCAAAATATTTTAATGTCAACTATGTATATATTATATGTTGTTTACTTTTTTTTTTGTATATGTCCTATAGTCTCACTATTTTACATTTTTATATTTTTTAGGTGTATATATACTTTTGCCAATTTTCTTGTGAAATCCAATAATTTTTCTCTATACTAACGAGTTTAATATAGCATTCAAAAATACAATTTAAACAATGAAAAAATACACATTATATATAGAGAGGAAACCAAATTCATTGGGATCTATAAAAGGATGTAACTTTTTTGATTTTTTACATTCTAAAAGAGGTTTGCAACCAAAGAGATTTATCCCTCTTGCAACATGTTAAATCTATGATTAAGATATATCTATAATATAATAAATTTTCAT
Organism: Pinus taeda; assembly: GCA_000404065.3. Classification (NCBI taxonomy): domain Eukaryota; kingdom Viridiplantae; phylum Streptophyta; class Pinopsida; order Pinales; family Pinaceae; genus Pinus; species Pinus taeda. Next base: position 11,216 of record APFE031569822.1, read on the forward strand.
TAGCAAAAAATATGATAAAATCCTTCTTATATTAAAATTTCTTAGTTCGTCCGATCAAGTGGCAGTGGCCGTGGAAATGAAATCTCACCGAACCGGAAGTCTTGGGTTCAAATCCTGGGTTACCATTCCCCGTAGTGGGGTATGTAATGGACATGAAAATCAGAGAGTCCTACCAAAGCTTACAAAAAAAAAAAAAAAATCTTAGTTCAAAGACACTCTTTTTCTATTGTACAATTTGACAATTTGAAAGCGTTTTGATGTTAGGAGGAATCACTTGTAACTTACAACAATCCTTAAAATCTAGATATTTGAGATCATTGAGATTTGTGATTTCATATGTCAATGATTCTAAATGACAACATCCATTGAGATCCAAAAATATGAGTTTTTCTAGATCTCTCAATTCACATGGAAATGATTTTAACCATTTACATCCCTTGAGGTGTAAAAACTGAATGTTTGAAATACTGTCAATGCTTCAATGCGAATCATCGATTTTAGTATGATTGAGATCAAGAAATTCAAGAGTTTGTGTTTGTTTGTTTGTTTTCTTTTTCAAGAAAGGAAAAACCAGCAAATTTCTATTAAATAAAAGGATGTTTACATAATCATACATATATGATATGCTCCAATATAATCCTGGTTACATATGATTGATAACAAGATACATGTTGCACAAACCCTTCAAAGAAACCCCAAAATGAGCAGAATATATACCCCAACAATGACCATCCACACACCATTCTAGCATTGCCAGAAGATGCTCCAACAAACAAGATATGAAAAAGGAGATTCAATGTATAAAACCCTAGGTCAACAAGCCCCATACCACATCACAAAGAGATTTAAAAATTTTTAGCATGGATGCCTGACCAAATAAAACCCCAAGGCATGCAGAGCACAGAAATCCAAAGTGGAAACTGTAAATGGCATGAAAAGGTGGCCAACCCACAGATACAAAATGTTCAAACCCCAACAACCAATGCGAGAGGCAAAACTAGGGATAATGCCCCCATAAAATATCTCGTAGGGACTGAAATTCAAATTTTTTCAGTTGCCACAATGACCTTGGAAATAATTTCAGTTGTGTTTCACCTAAATCTAACACCCTCAAAGGCATGAGGTTAACAATGCTTCTGAAATCACTTCCAATTCAAAATTGCATACCAAAGTTAGTCACTTGTTTTGGATATACAACTCCTTTCTTGGCAGAGATGTAGTATCACTACCAAAAAGGGAGAGTCATCTGCAATTATCGCAACAAAAGGATCTTGCATCTAAAGGGGCTACAAACATTATGGAAAAGGTAAAATATATAGATAAGAAGATATGTAGAATTGATTAAAAGGAAAATTTACATATCTATAATATATATTAAAAATCAAATATAAATATATATTAAAATGCTATATATTATAATATAAATTAAATAAAATATATATATATATAATATATATATATATATATATATATATATAGAGTAAACTTAGATTTTTTATATAATATAATATATATACATATAGCCAAAGGATATCCACCATCATTGAAAATTTTTAAATTCTATATATTGTAGAAAAAATGGTTTAATATAAATTTTATATAGTAAGATACAAAATATTAATAGTGTTTGGTTTAAATATGTTATTTAAGAGAATGTAGACTTATGAGAGTTAAACAAAATCAAAGTAGACAAAATAAATTTAGAAAAAATCAAGAAAATATGAGGAATAATGTTGGTTTTCTATGTTGAAGACATGCTTTAAACCATTGGAAACTGAATATTGTTGTTGCGGACCCCTTTTTTTTACAATTATGGTGGGGTTGGACATACTGCTTGGAAGATAATTCATCATAGTGTTCACCTAAAGAGCCTATTTCCTAGCATGCAATCTTATTAATTTGATGTTGTAGTGCATTGAGATGATCCATGTATGCTTTTAGAATGTAACTGTATTAACTTCTTGTTCGAGTGTACGTAGAGGACTCATTTTCGAATAATAGCAAACTCAATAGCCTTTAGTAATAGGAAGATAAAAAAATGACCAAACTCTTCCGCATCAAGATACAAGTAGGGAAGATACATATTAATGCTCTCATTGACTTAGGATCACATGCAAATCTCATTTCAGTAAAGCTAGTAAACAAATTTGCATTGGAAGTTCGTGATCATCCAAGCTTATACTAATTAGGATTGGTAAATAAGGAAGTATAGTTAAATATAACAAAACAATGCAAAATTAGTTTAGCTACCAGTGTTTATTTTATTAATGAAGTAAAATTAAATGTAGTTCTCTTCGAAGTATGTGGAGTGGTGTTTTGAAGTCCCTACATATATATGCAATATGAAATACTCATGTGCAGAGCCAACCAATATCAGCTCGATAATGACTGAAATTCGTTCACCATCAATATGCACAAAGGAATGTTAAAAATCTCACCAATAAATGCCAACCAAGCCAGAAAATGATCAATTATGGCAAGAAGTTTGTTTTATTGTTTTTAACAGAGAATCATCATGTAGAAGAGTTAGTAAGAGCAAAGGAATCCTTGGAGGGATGTACTAAGAAACATAAAAAACAACTAGAATATTTTCTATAGGCTTACAGGGATGTGTTCTAGGAACCTACATGGATACCACCCAAGAGGGAAGTGGAGCATAAGATCCAGATATTCCACGACTCCCTTGCTAAACATTGGGTTGTACAGTTAGTTTGTTATATAAGCAAGTGAGGTGAAGAAACAATTGTAACAACTACTGGAACGGGGTGTCATTTGAATGAGTACACCACCATGTGGGTCAACCATCATCATAATTCCAAGAAGAATGGGACTTGGTGGATGTGTATTAATTACATGGCACTGAAGAAAATCACACTGAAGAATATGTACTCCCTACCAAAGATTGATGATTTTTTGAACTAGTTGCATTAAGGGAAATACTTCCCCAAGGTGGACTTAAAGTCTAGATATCATCAGTTTTGAGTCAGAGAATAAGATACTTGGAATACGAACTTCAAAACTGGGAATAGTTTGTATGAGTGGGTAGTCAAGCCATTTTCCTATGTAATGTACCAATTATGTCTATGAGGTTAATAGATGATATGTTCCACAATTTTATAGATTCATTTGTTATTTTCTATTCGGATTATATATTGGTATATAGTTCTACCAGGAGGAGCACATCTCACATTTGATGTAGGTGTTGGAGACTTCAAAGAAGCACCAATTTCTAGAAAATATCAAGAAGTGTGAGTTTTTACAGTAGTCTCTAGTGTATCTAAGGTATGTGATAGGTGGAGGAGAGATAAATATATATCCTGCTAAGATGGAGAACATCATGAAATGGTTGGTGCCTACTAATGTTTTTGAGGTTAGGATTTTTGTTGGGGCCACACAATACCTGAGGAAATTCATAGCCTCATGTTTAGTTGTAGCAACATCACTCCATGCCATAACAACATGTGATGAGAGTTTCGAGTGGGGAAAGGGTCAACAAAGTGTCTTTGATGAGTTAAATAAGAAGATCAGTTAAACACTAGTTCTTGCACTACCAAACTTGAGTAAGCCCTTTCAAGTGGAGATAGATGCTGGTGAGTATGTTATGGCAGCTTTCTTGATGTGGGGAGGAAGGCTTGTATTTTACCATTATAAATTATTTCATTGGCCAGTTGTTAACTACCCTACCTATGAGAAGGAAGTTTATGCCATGGCGTAATATGTGAAGAAGTGGAAGAATTATCTAATGGGAAAGGAGATAATAATCCACATATATCACCAACCATTACAGTACTTGCATGTCCAAAGTAAGCTATAGATGACATAAGATATAGTTTTTTATAAGAGGTTTAGAACTAAAAGAAGTTTGATAGATTGGGTTGAAGTGAAAACTTCTAGATAAAGGTAAATGGCACACCCAAGAGAAGGTGGAGGGAAAAATTCCTCACATCATTTAGTGGAATAATTTTAGGACTAAAAGTCCCCAAAAACGGGGAGTGATTCATATTTGATAATTATATTGTTTTTCATTCATCTCAATTATTTTAGGGTGGAAAAAGTGGAGGACTCAATTCATAGGACCATTTTTGTAGAATTGAGGCTTCTGTGATCCATCATAGTTATAAGAAGAATTTCGGCGTAAATCACATATAGAAAGACCTTTGTCGACGTGTTTCAAACCAACTAGTGTGGTTCATCGACAGGACAAGTTGGAGAAACAGATCCAATCTAGCATGTTAAATAGTCTGAGCAGAGACTCCAACGGCTAAAAAATTAACGGCTAATTTTTTACTTTAGGACCGAGGTCAAATTTTCATTTATTAATTAATATTATTATTATTCTTATTATTCTTATTATTATTACTCTTTATTAATTTTTTTATGGAGCC
>APFE031569837.1:0-28669 GCA_000404065.3 Pinus taeda
TGTATTTAAAAAGATACTTTTTTTATATAACTTGGGTGGTGAGTTCAGCAATTGCATGTATTTTAACAGATTTGTCTCGACAATAAAGGATAACATTTTTATAAATAGTTTCAATTTCCATATTTGATAGAATTTCTATAGTTTTTATAATTTTTACTTAACAGATGTATCTCTACATTGATGAATAAAATTTCTATCATTTTTATTAAATATATGTGACCCCACATTAATGAATAAAATTTTTATAATTTTTATAATGATTAATGTACTTTATAAAGGAATATTTACACTAAACACCAATTAACATGGAACCAAACAAATTTCCAACATTCTTTGGTCTCATCCCTAAGACTCTATCTATTGAAAAATATATTCAACACTAATAATTCACCCATTAAAACATTTTCTATGCTTATTGCTTTTTGGTATATTTTATAACCCAATATGCATAAGTCAATCTAGTAATTGAAATCCTAAACTTCTTTTCATGGTGGCAGGTGTTAAATATATAAAGCGAAAATGTATATACATTTAATTTAAATGTCTTTTTTTTGCATTATTTTTTAGAATTTCGCATTATTTTTTAGAATTCATATTGTACATCATTTTTAATACAGAACCATTCAATTGGTAAAAGTAAAATAATATTACCGTATTTTGTCAAACATGTTATTAACACATTTTTATTAAAAAAAATGATTAACAATAATGTAGAGTGAATGTATGTATTGGGATGTATAAACTTCTTCAAAACAAATTAATATATAAGCAAGGGTATATATTTATTAGAATATGTTTCAAATTTTACATTATATATTTATTTTTCATGGTTGTTATAAAAATGTTATATGAATGGTTTTTTATAATTAAAAAATTTATAATATTATTTTTATTTATATTAATCAGTAAAATTAATTATAATTAAAGTGTTAAATATATATTGTTACATGTTTAGTTTGTTATTTGGGAAATAAATTATGTAGCATAAACACAATTTTTTTATTGTTGATATTATTTTTGAAGTGAAAAGTCTAATAAATAAAAAATTAAATAGAGTATTATTTAGAAAATAAAAAATAGATTAGATAATATTAAAAAATAACTACTAAAAATTGTGTTGTTTTATCTAAGTATTTTATTGACCTTCATTGTGTAGGGGTGCCCTTTGGCCTAGGTGGTTGTGGCTTTTTGTATTCTGAGCTTGGTGAAGAGTCCACTCTTGTTGCTTGAAATAGGCTCTTTCAATGAGTTGAATTTTCTCCTCTGGTATATCTACTCAATATTTTTTTTTCCCATTCTCTCCATTTCTTTTAACTCTTATGGATCATATGGTTCCAGTGTATCTTCTTCCACTTCCTCAGCTTTTTGGTTTCCCTTGTTGGTTGGTATTTCCTTTTTGTTTTCTATTTGTTGGGGTTCTTGTTCACTTGCTTGCTCATTTTGTGTCATTTTCGACCTCCTCTCCACCTATCTTTCATTGTTTTTCATTTATTAAAGCATTATGTACCTATTTTTGTAATTTTCAACCATAGAGGTGAAATTCCAAGAGCCTTTTTTTGGCTATTTTACTTCTATTAGTTATTTGGGAAAATCCATCTTGGTTTGAAGCTTGATTTTCTTGAGTCAGTTGTTGAACTTGGTTGGTAGGAAAATCCCTAGATAGATGACCTTATTCATGATATTTGCAACACTTGAATGTAATTTTCTCATAATCTATTGTTTTCTCCCATATTTCATCTTCATTGCTTAGTTGGATGTTGGCATGAATAGGAAGTGTAGTGGTCATGCTTAGTGATGTCTGAGATCATGACGAAGTGCCCAATGGTATGATCAATACTCTTTAGGATTTATGGATCCCAAAATTCCTAGGGAAGGGAATGTAAGTGAATCCAAACATGGGGTGAAGAAAAATCTTCTTTATCTAGATTGAATCTTGGAACTGAATGCTTCATGAAGAGGCCAACAAAATTCAAGAAATAAGGGTCCCCTTGGATATTTTGTTCTATGTCTTCGATGTTGTTGAATATAGTTGTGAAAAACCTTTCGAGCCATGTTTGAGAACTAGGTCTCCTTTTATAGTCCAATACTTTTGAATTCAACTAAGTAGGGTTTTTTCCAAATGTCATACACCCATAAATTTTCAAATGACAATATGTTCTCGCATGTATTCAAATTTTGCACCTATTTTTCTATTGGGATTTCCAACAAAGGTGTTTATGATGCCTATGGAAGATAAGATCCATTTCCATTTGGATTATTTGTTGCTGGATACATGGTTGTTGTGGTTGCTTCAGTTTTTCCTGAATGGATCAAAGCATTTTCCCCTGAAATAAAATGATCTTTAGGAATATTGATCCATCTGATACCAAAAACCAGAGGTGTTCAGGGGTTTTTCTTTTTTCCCTTTTCTCTTATGGACATCTACCCATCCTACAATTTTATCAGTTATAATTGAGGATAATATCATATCCTCATTTTTTAGAGAAAGCTCAATCACTACCACCTCCTCAGAGTGTAGTACATCCCTATCACTATCTGAATGATTATATTTTTATTGTTATTTTTTTCCACCAGTTTTAGCCATGATTGATGGTAATGAACTTTCCTTCTCCATAGTTGGAGGATTCTTTTCCACTGAGGGTAAAGGCCTATCTACCATGGGTTGTATAAGATCTTGTGAGACTAAAGAATTAGGAAATGTATTTTCCTGTTGAATGGTGTCCTTCTTATTACTTGTCATGTTATTAACATTTGAAGCTGCATTTTGATCACGTCATCCTTGATTGGGTTTTTGTGGCTTTGGGGATACTGATGCCCCTTTAAGGTATGCACTTTGTAGATTCCTGGGCCGTTGACAAGATCTGCATGTAAAAGTTGCATTTCCATAGTCCAGAGGCTGATGAAGTTCCTTGCCATCCCATTTTAGGATGATTTTATCTGACAGACCTGCACTTAAATCTAGTTCAACACATATGCAGATAAGTGAGATGAACCCCTTAGCTATTTTGTCATTATCTATTTTGACAAAGTGTCTAAGAGCATTTCCAATAACTTGTAGAAAATCTAGTCGAATCCACCAGAGGGGTGACTTTGGGAGTCTTAGCCAAATCAGAGTGTCTAGAGTCTTTATGGTTAACAAGTTAAACTATGGGAACCGTGGTTGAATAGAGAGTCTCGCACAACCCCAAAACTAGGGACCCTAGTTAGAAACCCCTATTTATATGCAAGATCTTTGAAGACGACTATAAAACAACCTTTGGAACAAAATAACAGATCTAACTTCTGCGTCTAATTCTGGAAAACCCAATCCCCGAGGGCCAAATCTGAGAGCCATAATCCATTAAAACAATAGATGGTCGCATGTTGAACATAAAAATGAATATTTAGCGTGGTGAAGAGCCCATCCTTCTCAAGCTTCCAATGAATGTTCAACCATAAAGGCCAAGCCAGTGAGAGTCTTTGAGGGTTGGGAGCTAGAGCCTGAATTGAGAGCTTCTTTAAATAAGAGGGGTTTTGAGGTAGAGGATGCCTTTTTTCCTTTGGCACCTTTAGCAGTGCAATAATAAGGAAGATAGAGGAATCCTTCTTCATACCATAAACCCTCAAAGTATTTTCAAATTTTAATTGCCTCCCCTCATAAAGGATTCTCAAACTCCCCTCTTGAATACATGTTAACATATAAATTTTGTTTGTAAGTGAAGATCTAGTTGTGCTTCGTGAGCATGAGGAAGGATATTGGTTAGTCTTGCATCATCTTGAGAACTGCAGGGGCTTTGAGGTTTTGGGATTGAGATTAATAATGGCGGTTGGGAAATCATCCCCCTCTGCCTCCTCTTAACAGGGCCTGACCTAGTTACCCGATGTGGTCTGTCACTCATGGCGGTTATGTCCTTGACAAACGTTTTTTGTAGAAACCCTAAAACGCTCTTAGTGACTCATTTTGAGGTTTCTTTTATTCCATGGTGCCATCTAGATTCCATATGTTTCCATTGAAAAAAATACATCAACTCATACAAAGGTAATCAATAGAGATTGTCGATCATCTATTTAAATATCTGTAGTGAAAAATATATCATTCTCACAAATTTATTTAATAATATAATCTTATAAACTATCTATATATATAATACTTACTATATAAAAAATATTGAAACAATACAAAAAAAATTATTGAAACATTACAAATCATTTTTAGTTAAAATATGAGAGTACTAAAACAATTCGAATAAAAATCATAAATAAAATTTAAAACATACCAATATGATAAAGTAACCAATTTTCATTATTGATTGTTTCCTTCATGGTTTCCTTACATTGTTCATTATACCTTTTAGTATTACAATTATTAAGATATTAAAGAGTTGTAATATTTAAGTTTACATTGATTATAGATTTTAAAATATTATGAAAATTTGAAAGACATTAATTTTAAATTTATTTTAAACTTTCAAAATATTCTGAAATTAATAATTTATAAAATAAGAAACATACATAGTATTTTGTTAAAATATGTTTAAAAAAAAACTACATTAAGAATTAATTATTATCTAAACAATTTGGATTTGTGTAGCTGATCCAAGAGGATCTCGTCAGATCAGTTACATAGGTTCCTTGTCGTCATCTACATATAGTCCGGTGTTGTTCAGCTTCAACAGTGTTGTTTATGGTTCAAGTTGTTCAGGTGATGTCAATGGTTTTCATGGAGTTCGAAGGATATGGTTTTGTACCTGGCTGTCGACATGTCGTTGTCGTCAGTTCCTCTAGGATTTGGTTGACGACATGTGTTTGTCGTGTACCTCGTAGGATTTGGTTGTCGATAGATTTGTCGACATGTGATGTCGTTGCAAATGTAGCTTTGTGTCGAAGAGATGTGTGTGGGTTTGAATGGACATCACTTTGTGACAAATGGTTGTAAATGGTTTTGATGTAAGGGCTAAAACCTATGAATAAACCCTAGCCCTAAAATCTATGGAGGAAAACATCAATCCTAAAGTCTAAACCATAACCTAATACATCAAACCTAAGACCTCAAACCATAATCAAATTCATGTATTACAAATATCCTAACTAAAAGCTAAGGTCTAAACCTTTACCATGTAAAACAAAAACATTAAATCTATCCTATACACCCTCTCGAACCATAAGAAAAAAAATTACATATCAAAACATTACAAATTTGTTATAACAGTCCTAACTGCCAGAACTAGACCACGAAGAGTCTTTAACCATAGTGGATTCATGTGACCGGATATAAAGATAAGTCGTCAGGGTTTACGATAGTAGAGCCTAACTACATAGAGACATCAACCATTGTTCATGTGAGCAGCTGGGAGGTAACATGGCGGCTAACCATTGGGCTTGGAGATCGTAGCGGGGCCGCGGCAATATGATTAGTCTAACAATCAACTCGCATTCAGGTTACAGACAATGGAGGTTACATGTTATAGTTAACCATAACCACAGTCAACCATGTGAACAACAAGGGATAACCATCGAGGTTATGTTAACTGCTAGGTGTTCACGGAAAAACCGCCAGAGATAACGGCTAGTTGGTAAGGTGGTCCTGTTCACATGGAATAGTTAAGTTATTTCCACGCCGTTTGCTACCCGCAAATAGTTAGCGCTTATACAAAGTCCAATTTGGGGTTTTTGGTTTAATTTATGTCCATTTTTAATTCGAAGACCTTGTAACAAACCAACTACATTTTACCTAGTGGTTCGACCGAGACTATGATGTTGCATTCATGCTAATATTGGATAAGGACTCGAATGTACCTAAAAACATATAAATACACCTTTTTGTTCATGAAGAGGGTATTAATGGTTTTGAGTTTAGAGTGCAGATTCTGGAGGAGATAAGCCATTTTATTTTTAGTGTAATAGGGGCATTGGGAGAGGGAATTGGAAACTGAGACAGGATTTGGAAAGTTGGTAAAGAGAGCTTTCTAAAGAAATTGACTAGAAGTGCCCGCATGCATATTTAGTTTAGTCAAATTTATGTGTAATCGACCTATTCAGTATCAATCCTAATAAAGTGGTCGCCCATCTTGAAAGTAGACCCAGAGACGTAGTCCATCAGGGATGAAATCCATAATCAATCTTGTTGTCTAGTATTCCTTTGTATTTTCTATTTTTACTTTTGTTTTTCATCGTACTTATGTTTTATTAACTGTCGTAAAGTCATTATTCTCAAGAAATTCTCGCAATTTCAGCACTTTCAGTTAACATTCTATTCATTAATGGCATTAATCAAGTCTACATTAGTTTGACATATGATCATTTTAGATCATATAATTTGGTATCAGAGTAGGTTGCATTTGTAAAATTTTCCTTTGAATGTTAACCAGGTTGAAGTCGCAACGTGGAGAAGGAATCATCGAGCAGATTGATTGAAAGATTGGAAAGCGAAGAGTCATTCATAAGTCGACCATGACAGGATCTGCTACAAGTGAAATACCAGAAACTAAGATGAGTGATGAACAGTTTCAACAACCATTCTTGACTATGCAGTAGATATTTAAAGAACTTTACAAAGCTAAGAAGGCGAGAGATGCAATTTCTTCTTCAAAGACATCGAAGAAGGAAAACGTTAAAGGCAAGAATAATAAAGCACCTTCACCTCCATCATCTCCATCATCATCATCATCTTCTTCTTCTTCCAATGTGGAATGTGAAATAGAAAAGAAACCTAAGAAAACGTCTCTTTTGAAACTTGATGTAAAATTTGAGTTACCTATTTATGGTGGAAAAATGAATCCTGAAAAGTTAGATAACTGGATGAAGCAATTAGAAGTGTATTGTTGGATTCAGAGCATTTCTGATGATAAAATGAAAATTCAGTTAGCTACACTTAGAATGGGGGGAAGAGCTTTAATCTAGTGGGAAAGTAAAACTCAGATAGATGTAAAGTGAAAAGGTAAAGTTATCTCTTCATGGTCTAAGTTTTTAAAAGCTCTTAGGAAACAATTCTATCCTTTAGGATATGTGCATCAAGATTTTATTGATTGGCAGCATGAGGCAAGGTAAAGGGTAGAGTGTTCAGGAGTTTACTCAGGAGTTTAGAAAGAAAGCATTGGTGCTTGGTATTTCATTATATACACGTGAAACTTTATTAAAATACATTGGTAGTTTACATTCATACTTGCAACATACATTATTGATGTTTAAACCTGATGATTTTGATGAAGTGTGTGTTCAGGCCATACATATTGAATCAAGTGGCAAACCATTAAAATTTTCATCGTAATCATTCAAAGCGTTGGAAATCAAAGATTCCAATGACAATAAAGGGAAGAATAATCCGAAGAGAAAGAAATCAATGACAGCTCAGAAGGAAAGACCTACATGTTATCATTGCCACAAAATCGGTCATGATAAATCTAAGTGTTGGAAACTTCATCCAAAACTTAAGCCCAAAAATTTCCTTAAGGAGAAGGATGAAAAGAAAGTAATTGCAGCAGTCCAGCAAGATCTAGGTTCTAATTCAGGTGATGAAAGGAGGATAACTGCCATTTTTATGACAGGTAAAACTTTTGACACTGGTTCAAGCTCGATACTATTTCATCTTCATCAAACATAAATCCTTCAAATGAGGATAAAAGAGTTGAATTACTTAACATAAGGATAACTTCTAAGCACACAAAGATAGATACAGTGTTTGACAGTGGATCATAGGCCAATTTAATATGTGAATATTTAGTTACGAATTTGGTTTTGGAGACACAGAATCATCCAAGACCTTACCCATTAGGATGACTAAATAAATCAACTTAGATAAAAGTCACAAAACAATGTCGATTAAGATTTTCCATTACAACTAGTTACATTGATGAAGTGGAATTAGATGTGGTTCTAGTAGACATATGTGGAGTTATCTTAGGAAGTCCTTATGTTTATGATCGTGATGTAGTATTTTATAGAAGAGAACATAAATATCACCTTAAAAAAGATGGGGTTGAATTTATTGTCAGGGCACATAAAAGCAAAAATCACTTGAGTTTAGCTGTTGCTAATCAAATTAAGCGATTAATAAGTGCAAGTAAAAGATTTTTAATCATGTGTGTAATGGAACAACATAAGAATCAACATGATGTTTGTTCAAGTTATGAGTCTCAACTTAAAGATATTTTGACCAAAGAGGTAGAAACTTTTCCAGTTCTATTTAAAGAAACCAAACAGCTTACTCATAAGCAAGGAATACAACATGAATTACAGTTGATACCTAAAGCTCCTCTTCCTAATGTCAGAATGAATCAAATCAATCCAAGTTTGGAAGTTATAAGTTACAGGGATGCAAGTCAGCATTAAACTTCTCTTGTGTTGTGTGACTATTTCATGTTTCAAATAGTTTGGAAGCTACTTTTCAAGTGGAGAGGAAGCCTATTTGTTTTCATATTAAATCCTTTTTTAAAGCAGAGTTAAAGTATTCAATACATCTAAGGGAAACTTATGCATAAGGGGAAGTGCTAATCAATGGAAACATCATTTAATGAATAAAGAAACAATGATTCAAACAAATCAACAACCACTTCAATTTTTTCCAAATCAAACTAAGTGGCAGCGGTTTTCACTTTACAGTTTGATGGGTTTATTGCAACTAGTTCACTTAGTAATTAGGAATGAGGAAAGTATATAAAGTCAAGTAGTTGGTATGATGTCAAAAATGTCTTTGATTGTCTCTATCATTCCGCAATATAGATTGTTAATACATGTCAATAGTATTGAACAATATCTAATAGAGATTGTTTTCAGAGATGATTATGAATCACTAACTTATGGTATTTCGTGGAAAGAAGTAAATTTCCATGTTCATAACAGGTTGTTTAACCATCTTCTCAAGTTGTTCATATTGCAGATGGATGAAATAGGTCACTGTTTCAAAATGTGTCATGGTCAGCATCATCAGGGTCATCACTTTCAGGTGGTTAATCGAATGTATTGGTACATGTTCTGGACAAGGTGGAGAGTGAGGGAGCTCTACCCTCATTTATTATCTGGCTAGTCAAACTTTTGTGGTCCAAAAGCTTTCAAGTGGAGGGAATTGATCCAGGAGGATCTCGTCAGATCAGTTACACAGGTTCAGGGACGTCATCAGCATTCAGTCTGGTGTCGTCAGCTTCGACAGTGTTGTTTATGGTTTAGGTTGCTCAGGTGACATCAATTCTTTTCATGGAGTTCGAAGGATATGGTTTTGTACCTATATGTTCACATGTGGTTGTCGTCAGTTCCACCAAGACTTGGTCATCGACATGTGTTTTTCATTGGCCTCATAGGAGTTGGTTATTGACGGATTTGTCGTCATGTGATGTCATCGCAAATGTAGCTTTGTGTCGAAGAGATATCTGTGAATTTGAATGTCACTTTGTGACAAATGGTTGTAAATGGTTTTGATGTAAAGTCTAAAGCCTATGACTAAACCCTAGCCCTAAAATCTATGGAGGAAAACATCAATCCTAAAGTCTAAACTATAACCTAATGCATCAAGCCTAAGACCTAAAACCCTAATCAAATTCATGTATTACAAATATCCTAACTAAAACATAAGGTGTAAACCTTTACCATGTAAAAAAAAAAACATTAAACCTGTCATATACACCCTCTTGGACCATAATACAAAACTTTACATAGTAAAACATTACAAATATGTTATAACAGTCCTAACCGCCATAACTAGACTGCATGGATTCTCTAACCACAGTGGGCTCATGCAACTAGATAAAAAGATAAGTCGTCAGGGTTTACCATCGCAGACCTTGACCACGTAGAGACATAAATCGTTGTTCATGTGAGCAGTTGGGAGGTAGCATCCTAGCTAACCACTGGGCTTGGACACCACAGTGGAACCACGGCCATGTGAACAGTCAGACAGTTAACTCACAGTCGGGTTACAAACAATGAAGGTCACATGTTACAGTTAACCATAACCACAGTCAACCATGTGAACAACAGGGGATAACCATTGGGGTTATGTTAACTGCCAGGTGTTCGGGCTAGAATCGCCGGAGATAATAGCTAGGTGGCATGGTGGTCCTGTTCACATGGAAAAGTTAAGCTATTTCCACGTCATTTGCTACTCGCCAAAAATCAGTGCTTATCCAAAGTCCAATTTGGGGTTTTTAGTTTAGTTTATGTCTATTTTTAATTCGAAGACCTTATAACAAACCAACTAGGTGTTCCCTAGTGGTTCGATCGAGACTATGATGTTGCCTTCATGCCAATCTTGGCTAAGAAGACCTCGAATGTACCTAAAAACATATAAATACACCTTTTTGTTCATGAAGAGGGATTAAAGGTTTTGAGTTTAGAGTGCAGATTCTGGAGGAGATAAGTGATTTTGTTTTTAGTGTAACAGGGGCATCGAGAGTCGGAATTGGAAACTGAGATAGGTGTTGGAAAGCTGGTGCAGAGAGATTTCTAAAGACAATGACTAGAAGTGCTTGTGTACACATTCAATTTGGTCAAATTTATATGTAATTGACCTCTTTAGTATCAACTCTAATAAAGCGATTGCCCATCTTGAAAGTGGATCCAGAGACGCAATCCATCAGGGACAAACTCTATAATCAATCTTGTTTTCTGGTATTGCTGTGTATTTGATGTTTTCACTTCTGATTTGCATCGTACTTGTGTTTTATCAACTGTCGTAAAGTCATTATTCTCAAGAAATTCTTACAATTTCAGCACTTTCAGTTAACATTCTATTCATTAATGACATTAATCAATTCTACATCAGTTTAACATATGACCATTTTAGATCAGTAGCAACCGTGATAAGTTTTGTCATCATCTTCCTCTACCATTTCATCTTCTCCTTTGTGAATAAAAAAAAGAGATTAAGCATACCATCATGACACGAAGAAATAAATTCCTTCCACTGTAATGGAAATTGAGTTGCCGAATCTGCAAAGACTCTATTGAAAAGATCCATTAGTTTATAAAATCAATGTCACACGGTGTTAACAAATTGATATAATAAAAAATTGGAACATAGAGACAAATACCTAGGTATTCACATTATGTACACCATTCCATCCTCGGTGTTGTTAATTGTTGTGTGTGCGCTTATTATGCCTTATAATTGAGCGTGAAATAAGTGAACCACCTATTATTATTGTGCTGGTTTTGTATCTCGAATTTAGTTGAATCATTTTAAACACTAAGAAACATTTGCCTATAATTATTTCCAAAGCAAGTCTGATGTTTGTAGTAGGTAAAACCATTGATAATTATTAAACTCAATCATTTAATATTAATTATTATGGGTATTTTTATTAGTATAGTAAATTTTGAAAATATTTTAGAATTTGATAAACAAAGGTGATATCAATCATTTTTGGAATCAAGCAAACAACAACAAAATCAACTATTTTAAAATACAACTGTGAAATCAATTTTTTAACCTAGTTACTGTCATTCAAATTCAAAGATATTGAATAAATTCATCACAATAAGATTAAAACTTGTAATCAATAAAATTTGCGTTTAGTATGAAAATCAAGCTCCACAACTACAACATACTTCATTTATTCCCATGACCTGAAAAATTGGAAGTAAGAATATCCAACATCAAAATATTAGAATCTATTGTGAGCAGAAAAGATTAAGACCAGTGAGAAAAGATAGCAAAATTGAAGATAAGGTTCCTCAATATCCTTATTTGAAATAAAAAATACTAACCATGGATAAATATAGAGGCGCCAATAGATATAGGAACTGAAGGTTTTATGCGCAGAGAGATGACATTGCCGTCCCACATCTCTTAGTGATTCATATCAAAGTGAGTAAAGAAGAGAAATAAGAACAGTGTCCTCTCGTCTATGGCTGAAACACAAAACACCCTCGTTTCTTGCCGATGATCTGATCTGTCCTCCCTCTCCCTCTATGCACTACATCCATACAAATATTTACATTAACATTTAAATTCACATGGAAACACAAAGATACATTCTCATATTTATAAGGGTGTTGTGAACGTTATTGTGTATATTATAAACTAGTTCTTTTATTGTTATTGGTTTTATTTTAAAGTAATTTTTTTTATATGGATGGTAGATTTTAGAATATTTTGAAAATTTGTTTAGAATATTTAAAAATGAGCAAAATTAAGTTTCTACATCTATCAAGCTATAAGAGTGATCAAATCTCTTTTCTTCTCTCTTCACTTTCTATCAATATCTCTATCTCTTTTCTTCTCTCTTCACTTTCAATAAATATCTCTATCTCTCTGTGTCTCTATATCACACCAAAATATATACTCTTTTTCTCCAATCCATCTATCTATCCCTTCATCCTCCTCTCCCCTCTTCTAAGGGCCGAAAAATAAATAAATTACCATACAATTTTCAAAATATTATAACATCTTGACTTAATTACCCTAGGCTAATATATCTGGCAGTCAATTATGTGACTCTAGGGTATCATTTCAATCGCAATCCAAAAATAAGCTATATGTTATACTCTGCAAAGCAGATAGGCAATCGAACCTCTATCTTCATATGCTTTGGTTGGACCCTCGAATATCAATATTTAGCTGAATGGATAACCATTCATAGGCTTCTGGAAATTAGGTTTGACAATTCTGAGCTTCTGTACATATGTTCGTAACGTAATTATTGGTGATTTACTTCATCATATATTCTATACCATTCGTTTAATTATTATCACTTGTATTAAAAAATAGAAGCTGAAGCACAAAGGGGTGTGGGAAAATCCATGAAATGACCTGACGTAGCAAATGTCGGGTGGGCAATAAGAGGACGCAGCACAGAAGGTTTAATTTAAGCAAAAAGGTTACTTCTGTCAAGTGGGTGTAGGACCAAATAAAGAAGTCTGAGGCATCTCGCTATAGAACACCGACGTCACGTAATGTGACATCGGAAACAATTGGTAACTTTTATCCCGATTGCAAATTCACATAGGTTAATTCGGTCCACTTTTCCGTCTGGTTGAGAATTTGTTTTTGGTATCTTTTATCCCGATTGCAAATTCACATAGGTTAATTCGGTCCACTTTTCCGTCTGGTTGAGAATTTGTTTTTAATGTTATTTTGAGGAAAATTTGAACATTATATTATGAATCGCATAAGCTTAAAATCTTTACTTATTAATATTGTAATTATTATAAGTAATTATTTTAGAAATTTTATTTAAATAATTTTATATTTTGTTAAGTTTATAAAAATTTCAATTTAAAATATTAATATTATTTTAAATATTATTTTTAACAAAATTTGTAGTTTTTTTTCTCCATTTCGTATAATTTAGTGTTATTTCTTATATTTTTTAAAATTAGTGTTGTTTGGCATTCTACATTCAAAGAAATATGTAATGTTTTTTCCTTTTGAAATAAGAATAAAATATTTTCTAAATAAAATATAATGTCAACCATAATTAAAACTAAAAATGAATATATCTAGTTAGTTTTAATTAAAAAATTAAAAAATATCAATAATCTCACTGTATCATTCTCATACAAGATTGATATGAACATGATAAGGAGTTTTTGCACAATAGGGACATGGGTATTGGGGCATTAAGAAGATAAGGTCCTTATCTTGCTTGAGATCCCACTATACAATGGTTTTGTTTGATTATGAATTCGTTAATTTTTTTACTTATTATGTGTAGTGTTTTATAACCCATAGATCTAAAATTTAAATTAAAGGTTTAAAATATTATAAATGTAATAAACTAGATTAAAGAGATAAGTAAGATGAGATATATGAAATATAACCTTGTATTATGATAATTAGGGAAGATGTTGGAAACATAGTTTCATCCATTTTGAGGGACCTTTTTGTATCTAGCTTTGACTATTCACCCAAGATTGCATAAGGACTTGCAAAATCTCAAGTATGGGGGATAAATGGGCCTTCATTTTGAGGCCCTTACTACTATTAGAAGTGTGAGTGTTTCCCTTTATACTCCCTCATATAGCCTATTATCATTCCCTTTTGTCACAACCATTTGCATTGTCGTCGTCACATGCTAATAAGTTGCGATGTTGTTAAATTCAATGACTTTCCCTTATTTTTAATGATTTTTTTGAGCTAAAGCTTGCATTTTCGAATGTAAGTATCAAATCTTGTAACACTAGTAAAAATATGCTAACCCAAATCATTAGTTTCATATCTATGCACCCCCAAGGTGAAATATGCCACATCGTTTTCATTTCTAGGTGGATTGAGATGGATTAGTGTTGGCTGGATTGCTCCCAATTAGAAAAGGAAGGCACAAACTCACATTTAATGCTCAATAATCTTTGTGATCAAGGGTTGGTTCATCAATACTTCAACCCTATCCATAATACATCACGTTTAAGCATTAGTTTCACCTCGTCCTTTCTATATATAATGCATTTCTTTTCCTTTGCTAAGTATTAATACATATTGGATTGAATTTGTCTCTAATATGCAAACTTCACGATTTGACCTTAGCTCCATTCCTAATAACATCTCTCTCACTATTTCTACAACCTAACTAGAGCTAAGGACTTTAAACTTCACAATATGATCTATACTCAAAATTATAGATATTAAAGGCTCCAGCACTTGTATTAAATCAATCCTTGTTTCATTTCCTTTATGGTTGGAGTAAGATGACCTTATCTCATGATCTCTATCATTGATCAAGAATATCTACCTTCATCATTGGCTTTCGATCTGTCACTATATGTATAGGAATTCAAGGCATCACCTAATAGACTATGTCCTCCTTAAAAGCTTGTGTGTTTCTCTAGATTTTAACCATCTCATTATGCATATAAAAGATGCATACAAAATTTCATGAGTCATCCTTCCCATTGAATACCATGTCTAGATTTAGAGCCATGGATTTAATGATAGAGTAGGCCAAAACTCTAGAGTTTAAATACCTAGAAAATTATGATGCAAAAACCCTAGGATGACCCATTACCTTCATTAGAAGCCTCCAAACATATTCCCCAAGCCTTCCATTCTTAAAATGGCTGCCACCATGTAATATAATATACCCATGAAATATAACACAATAAATGATATATTTACTAACATATTAAAGGATATAGCATAACATTTACTATTAACGCAACATATAATATTTCATTTAATACATTAATAATTCTGTAATTATCTTTACTAAAGTATCATAACTTTAGTTTTAATGATAATTTTAACATTGTCAATTTATTATTAAAGAGACAACTCTTTTTAGTATTTTACAATCTCTTGGTTTACTTAGTAAATGTAAGTATCTTCTACCCCAATGATACATTTTCCTTATTTATTTATCAAATCCATTATCTTATTCTTTAACTCTCTTAATGATGAAGCTTGATATGGATTTGAAATGTCAAGACTATGAATACCAATGTGGATAATTTAGAAGCCTTACATTCTAAAACAACTCGCCTTGAAAATAAGAAAATACATCATTAAACAATAAATATTTTCAAAACTTGTAAAATTTTGGAAAAACAACATTTGAAAAAAAATATTGTTGATACATTATGACTACGAAAATTCTAAATGTCAAAAGAATACCTTGAAAAATTGATGATGCTAGAGTACCGCTTGTAAACGAAGACAAAGGTAAAAAAACCAATAAAATGATGTTTCATCTCAAAAATCAAGAATTCTAAAAACCTCTCATCAAATAGGAATCTATGTTATTCTCAACTTTTATATCTAAATAATATATGTTTTTGCTGATAATTTTTCATATATTCCTTTTTATATCAATTTTCACTTTTCCACCTTATCGAGTTGAACAACGTGGAAGGGAGTGTAATTAAGAAACGACGGTGGGTAAGGCAGGTGACCGCAGGCGAGTTTCAAAACATGATGTTTACAGGTAAATGGATCGGTGTGAAGGATCCCCGATCAGGCCGAAAGGACATCCGGGTACAGGAAAACGACGATGGAGCTGACAGGTCGTCAGGCGCAAGCCCGAGGTATGATTGCATGGGGGTAGGGTCCAGTAGAGCCGACAAGGTATTGAGATTTAAAGGCATGAAGGGGGGAGATATTAGGAAGGAAAGGTGGTGGAGCGGGACGAGAGAAAAGGCTCGCAGTGAAACAGGAAAGAGCGAAATTAAGAGGAGTTATATAGTGAGGAGAGTGGGAAGCTCAGGGAGCTGAGAAGAAAGAGCGGGGATGCGCAGGTCGAAGCAAGGAAGCGGAGACAGCATGGACGCAGAGGGGAGCAGGGCGGCAGGGAGGTGGATGAGAAGCAGGGCAGGGGATGGATAGCAGGGACGAGGAGACTCAGATGCGAAGGGCAAACGAAAAGTGTAGGAGGGGCCCGAGTATTGCTATATTCCTGTATATGAAGTCTCTGAGGGCAAGAGTGAAGACATTGCAGATGACCTGGAGATGGCTGCGTAGGAAATGAATAACAGCAACCGAAACAAGAAAAGAATAGGAAACAGAGTTGCGAAAGGAGGCCAGGAGGAAGACGAAGGAAGGCAGAGGACGGAAGCTGAGGAAGGAAGAGGCAGACGGAGGAGAGGGAGAGGTCGCCATGGTAGGGGTGGCCAGAGAAGACAAGGAATAGCAGAAGGACGCAACAGACAGGGCTATCGCTGTAGTGTAGGCACTAAGGAAGATGGAGAGATCGGAGCGGGAGCTGAAGGAAGACTGGGTAGGCAGACCATAGAGACAAGGGTTAGAACAATAGAGGGAGAATACAATGAGAGGACCAACCCAAAAACTAGGAGGATAATTCAGCACTAGGAGGAAGAGGCCATCCAGGCACAGTCTGAGGAAGAAATGGAGGACTGGATGCATCTCATGCCAGATCCAGGGCACACCTGAGGTCGAATGACACTGTATAAGCAGTCGCTGCACCTATATTGGGTCATGAAAAGACTCATGGCCAAAGCCATGGAGCATATCACTGTGGAAATGGTTGAATTGTCGCAGGGAATTCCAAACTCGAAGAAAGAGTTGAAGAATATCGTAATCACCCTGCTTATGCAAGACAAGAGGCTGGAATATCTACATCAACAGCTTGAGGCGAATGGATTGGTGATCAAGAAAGAGGAGTAGCAAGAGGTCGCTGGAGAACAATGAAAAAATGCATGTTTCTTGAAGTAGTTAGAAAATGCAAATCTTAGTTTTTGTTTAGCTATGTATAGGGTTTATGATCATATTTACTTGCAGTTATATGTTAGTAGTAACAGTTACAAGGCTAATGTTTATAAAGCCTGGAAAGACAGATTGAAAACCTTTTATTTTTGGTCAGTAGTCAAAAACTATAGGCGGTCAATAAACTCAGTTTCCCCACGGGGCGGGTTGAGACCACCTTAGATTTGTAATGGTTTCATTTTTGATAATAGAAAATGCCAACTCCTCAGCTTACAAAAAAAAAAAAATTTCACTTTTCAATTTTAATTTTATTTAGTGAACTCAATTTTATTCTTCTTTCTAATTTGGCAAGAAATATTTTGACAATATCCTTGTATTTAAAAAAAATATTATGATGATGTAAAAGTTCACTTTAATCTTGTATGCCTTTATATAATTTTATTATTTGTGTCTAATTTAGCAAGAAATATTTCGACAAGATTCTTGTATTTGAAAAAAAATAGTTATGTTGATATAAAAGTTCACTTTAATCTTGTTTGTGTTTGTGTTTATGTATGCTGACAATGCTTGTTATTGGCACAAGAAATTTGTTTGAAAAAAGCTCACAAACACAAAGACTTGAAGCCACTTTATGTAATAAGGCATTGTGGTAATGTTATATGGATTAGTGTAGTGTACATGCACACAATATAAATCAATATAAATCAGCAATTTATAATAAAAGATTACAAGTTTTTTATATTATTTTTTATTCAAAAACATTCTAAAAGTTAACTACATAATATTATATTATATGATTATATATTATATAAATATATTATATATATACTTATATATATATATATATATATATAAGAAAATCAATATCATTATTATGTAAATGTTTCCTAAATATAAATTTTAAATAACTTACTAAAATTTTAATTAACTTCCAAATATTTTTGAAAAATATTTGATTTATAATACACACTTCACACTATATAAGCATTAATTACACCTATATGTATGTTTATTTTGGAATGAGGATTTCAGGATTTTAATTTTATTATCAATAATCATTGGATGTGAATGGTAGAGATTTAATCTCCATAGAATATTCATGAATATTTATAGTAGTATACACGAATTAATTTTTGAAATTTATCTCCAAAGTAGTTATGTTCTTTTCAATCTTTAATTAAATTGATTAATTAAAACAAAATGTCATATGTACAAGTGTCCTGTGGGGTGATTTATGGTTTTTTAGGCACGTGGTATTGATAAGCCATGATATTGTAACAAATTTTATTTACAAATTAAAAATAACCATGGTAAAGTGGAAGTAGATCTCCATGATAAATATAAAATGATAAAAAAAAGTTATATGCTTTTTCAAATCTAGTACTTTAATTTTAAATTTATTCGTTCATAATATTTTTTTGCACAAGTATCAACTAGCACAACCACATTAATAAAGTGGTTGATATATTTTTACAAATGTCATTTTCCATATGTAAATTGTCATATGAAAAGTAGAAAATGACACTAATGAGTATATGTCACCCACTTTATTAATGTGATTGTGCTAATTAACAATTTATTCATTCATAATATTTTTTTGCACAAGTATCAACTAGCACAACCACATTAATAAAGTGGTTGATATACTTTTACAAATGTCATTTTCCATATGTAAACTGTCATATGAAAAGTAGAAAATGACACTAATGAGTATACGTCACCCACTTTATTAATGTGATTGTGCTAATTAACGACCAACATGTCTGGGTAAGATTAGTAAATGATAATTGACTATGATTAAATATGATTAAGCTATACTTAATGACCATTGACCATAATTAACTACCACTAATAAAAAATAAAATATAACAAGTTATGGTTGATTACCATTGACTATAATTAGCTATAATTAATGGACACTTCTATCTAAATTGATATACAACCCTTTTTTTATTAATTTTGAATTTATATATAATAATACTAACTCCATTCACAAAATTAATCTTTTTATATAAAATAGTTAAAAATTAAAAAGGTATATATAATAGTAACATATCCATTCACCAAGTAAATCTTTTTATAAAAAAAACAAAAACCAATAAGATTAAAAACATGATTACTAAAAAGAAATGCATTTTTAAATAAGTGCACGTTAATTTTTAAGTATATATTCCTAATATATTTTCTTTCTTAATGTTAACCTTTCAACACAAATATCAACAAGATTAAAAGGCACAATAATGAAGGAAAGAAAATTACTTAAACGGTGTAAGTTTTGACATGTTTTCAGTTGCAAACTACCCTACACTCAAAACATACTTTCCCTTTAGAAATGATGATTCAAGTTTTGACATGTTTTAAATGGGTGTAAAATATATTTTCATTTTAAAAACTTTATGCATGTCACACACCAATTGCAATCCTTTCATGGAACCTTTTGGGAGTGGACGTATATCATTTTGGTGAAGATCGCATCCATGTGCATTGGGTTCTAGAATATTCCGGGAATCTACAATCGATTTAAAGATGGTCATGAAAATCTCATCTATTATGGGTATATCTCCTGTAAAATGATGGAAATGTTGTTCCGCTTCTGTTTCAGCAAAATTAGCATATGCCATACCAAAGTTGATGCGCTCAAAGTCATTTTGAGGAATGGAATAGTTTACAAATAGGTCACACCATGAATTAAATCATTTGCAATTCCTTGAATATTACATCTTTTGAAGCGGTGAAAATCTAGTCGAATAATATGCTCTACCTCAGTCGGGGAAATGTTTTTACATTTAATGTTGCATGAATATAGTGCACCCAAAGTAATCTGCAAGTTTATTCACATTGATGGAGACCTGCAAAACATATTCTCACCGCATTGTTAGTCTATTAATAGATATTTATGTTGGCATTAATATATATTTGTTGAGACCCGGATGCGGGTGTCTCTTCATGCATTGAATAAGTGTCATCCACGAGGTATGCACAACTAGCAGCTGGCACGCACTCACGGTGGAAGAAGGCGCCAGAGGTAAGGCACCATAAACTCCCTCTGCAGGCAATTTACTGCCCTTCAATGCCGCATCAAGATGAGAGTACCAGGTTGCAGGTTTATGGAATGGGGCGCCAGGATGGGTTCCTATTTCATCTGGTTCCGCACAGCCATTCAGTCCAGAGATCCGGTTCAGAGCAAGACGCTTTCATACGCTCTGGTTTGCTTAGCCTTCGTCGAGGGGGTTGTCCTGGGCGGTCCTGTTGTCAGAGGCAGCCTGGGACTCATTATTTCGCTATTATGCTCAACACAACGGTGGATTGTCCCCAATTGCAGTTTGTTTCATTTACCAGGTCAATCTCCAGTAAGTGTCGAATTTCCATTTTGGTGTGGCAGTTTCAGGTCTGTGTAGGAATTTGGGCTGTTTTGGGCGTCATGGGTCCTCACTGTTCTATCTGGGATTCTTTTTGGGAGTTACAATCCCTCATCTCGCTGTCGGAGATTCAAGTTTGGGTGGGATTTCGGGTCTCTCTGGTGGTCCTGGCTTTCGTCTGGACTCTGTTACGTCCGCTCTGCCCAATTTGCATCTGCCTCCCTTTAAACCTGTTTCTTAAGCCGTTAATTTTTAATATGCCACCCCGTTTGCATGGAAAACCCAGGCGAGGAAGCTCCGCTGGTCCTTAAGGAAGGTTGGGAGGGAGGGGAGGCCCTGAACCTCACTGCATATCCCCACTCGCCACGGTCGCACCCTCTTCGCCGACCTCTAAGGAGTCTGGCCCTTCTCTCACCAACTCATTGCACTCCGCCCGCTTCAACTTCCAAAGTCGGCTTAGCAAGCCGATTATCTCTGCCCTGGTTACATTCATTTTTTCAGAGGAAGCTGATGAACCTGCTAGCTCGGTGGCCGCCTCCTCAGAGCATTCTCCCTCCAGGTCCGCTTGCTCATCCCAGAGCCGCTTAGTGGAGGCGCAATTGGAAGTCTCTATGGAGGTGTAGGATAAGAAGGACCGTGAGGAGAGCAATCCCCAACAAACCGCTCCTCAGGGGCAGATCAATGACCCTTAGCCAGTGACGAAGCCCATACTTGACAGTGAGCCGACGCGTTTCACTGGAAACATTCTACATCTTGTTCTACCGCCTGGTAGAAGTGCGACGAATGTGGATGGAAATGTTATGGTTGAATGGGTTAATCTTTCGAGCACCCAGGACGAGGTTGAAAAACATGACACTGCAGATTCCAAGTAAGTTTTTTACTCCTTTCTTGACGACTCAGGGATGCAATTCAGTTTTGTTGATTCGAGACTTCGCGGCTAAAGACTAGGCAACATTTCCAGATTGGCACCTTCCAAACGTAGCACCTTCTCTTGGACCTCCAATTTTGTCCACAAACTATAATTCTCAGTCTCCTGCTATTCAATTTTGACATACAGAGGTCTAAGCAGTTTTTTGCAGACTCTGGTCTACAATGTAAGCATTTTTTGCAAAACTATTTTGAGAGAGGTAGAGCTATAGCTCCCTCAGAGGTCTATCCTCTCTGTACATATTTTTCTTTTTTTTAATATAATTAGCACGGTCTTTACTGAGAAAAAAATATATATATCTGTTGAGATTCACCTGTTTTTATGGGAAATTTCTCCATCCGACGTCACCGTGAAATGTATTCAGACTGAATCATGCCTTCTTGGTAGTCCAGGCCCCACAGTTGAGTGCTTCTTTTGAGTAGCAAGGAGATCTACCCATTTGGCATCGTCAATGGTCTTTCGCAAGGCCTTTGAGTACAATTACAGAAGCAGGAAAAGCTGGAAGCCGGTGGTGGATGAGGACATTGTAGACTGAAATCCAGGCCACACTTGTATTTGCAATTCTTTGTAATAATGAAAAACTTGCATAGTGGGAGAAGGTACCAATGCAGAGTATGAAGTACGGTGAAAAGATACAAGGAGCCAAAGGCTCGGGATTGCAAATTCTCACCAGTTTTCCAACTTCCCCAGCAGAATGGGTTTATCCATTTATGTAAACGGACATCAAAGGAGACGGAGAGGGGAGACAGAGAGGGTCCACTAGCACATCAACAACCCCAACGAATGTGCAATCGAGATAAGCTCGGCGCTCGGAATTACTGTCACACCACTAAGATTCTTCCAACACCAACCTTGGAGTTGCATAATTTTTTAGAAACCATGTACAGTGATATAGATGTAAGAGATTATATGTGTCAAAGATGTAAAATAATCAGTCCATAGGCTCTCATTCTATGTTGTTTATAAAATAATTTTTCACAGTTGTGAGGTTGTAAACTTGAATCTGTTCAAAATTTAGAATGGATTGGCTGAAATCACATGTTTGAATTATAAATGGTTATGTTATATTTTACCAAAAACTCTAATAGATAATAATCAAACTTTTTTCATTATTTTAGGTGGGAAAACAAAATATATCTAATAATATAATATAATTATATATATATAACAATATATATATATATATTCAATGAATACAAAGAAAATAAGCAATCCAAAAACATATGTTAGCCATTAAAAGGTGAAACTCATGAAAAAATTGTGACAACAATACTAAATACGGCATAAAATATGGATTTTTTAACAAATTAGTGGAAGTTCTATGCTCCTTAGGGAGAACACCCCAAATATTACAAATCAATTTGTTATTTTATATTTGTTATTTTATATATATGATCAAACTTGCAAACTTTATAATGAGAGTTGCTAAAAATGTAATGAGAATGGCTAAAAATGAAATAAGAAGTAACCAAGTTAATTTCGAAATTTATATTTTATTATATTAAAAAATATAGTAATAAAAATAATTGATTTTATAGTTTATTTATAATAATTAACGCGTGAGAAAATATTTTTATTAATTTTGTAAATGGTTTTATAGGAATGAAGAAAAAACCATGTTTTTTTCCAATTCATGTACATTCATTGTTGTAAGGCATTATAATTAAGAGATATTATATTCTTCTACTCTGTTGATAGTATTGGACATATCATCATTCAAGGGGTTTTCCATCATTCAAGGGGATCTCCCTGATATCCAATCCCAATTAGACCTCACACTATTTGGGATGGGAGCCTTATCCAGAATACGGTCCCGTTTTCATCTATTTAAAGATATGTCTTGGCTTTAGCTTTCAGTAGGAGAGAGAATCGCATGTGTCTTCGAAAAGCAAGCTATTGTGTTGTGTGAATGTTCAGTTGTAGACGCATCAAGGTTCTTCTACTACATAGGGGAAAGATGGTGAGTCTCTAAGAGAGGTAATAGTACCACCCTAATAAATATGCACGAGAACGAGAGTGTTTCATCTAACATCCAAGGGAATAGTCCATATAGATGTGACAATCGTTATAACCATTACAACACATTCTCACAAGATAAACACTAAATAACTGAAATAGTTCAACTACCTTAGTATTGGTGAAAGGAAACATGAGCCATTAACATTCATAGAATATTCTTACAAACATTCATAATCCATGTATGAAATGTGTTGGCCATCAGGCTTCAAATATTAAGTAAAAGTCCCAAGATGCATGAGTACAATGAACATAACTTGCTCCAATAGTTGAGTGTTGGAGCCACTACTTGCTCCCAAAAAGTACTAACTTATCTCTCTTATGCCTTATGGGAGAAGCCAAGGCTAAAAGTCCTTTACATGAGAAATGAGGACCTATTTATAACTTGAGGAGTGACCTTCCATATCCTCATGACTCTTGAATTTCTAACTTCTAGTGATCTTTGGACTTCTACATCCTTTGAAATTCCAAATGAATTTTGGAATTACATGTGACTTTTAGTATTACATGTCCTTTTGACTTATGTGACTCTTGAGTTCACTTATGAAGCTTGTGAATTTACTTGTTTGTCTTATACAATAATTACATCATCATATGATGAAACCTGACACATCACTATCTTGGATGATTGGGATTGATATTGAATGATAAGATGGACTTGCTTTAGTAGTGACATGGTTTTCATTGTGTATGTTCTTTGTCATCATTTTCTCCTAGCATTTCCACCCTCCGAAGGGTCTTGAATTTTGGAGTCTTCATGGTGCTTTGATCATCAAGTTCGAGGTGTGTTCTTGGTTCTTCTTATGCTTCCTTTGTTCATCCTCTTTGACAAGTTTTACTTGCTTGTGTTTACCATGCAATCCCTGGAATACATGTTTCTACAACCACTCATGATGAGCAACTATCAATTTAAAAATCTCGTACTCTACTATGTTTTAAGCATATGTTCTTGTTCATACCCTTGAAATAGTGAATAGAGCTTTAAATTAAAATTGTTAAAACCCTATTCAAAAATAAATATAGAAAAATTATTTTATTGAATACCTACATAAATATAAATGAATTTTGAATTTTAAATTATTTTATTATTAACATACTTAAATTTAAAATATTATAAATAATTTTCAAAATTTATATCAATGAATGTAGAGAAGTTTTATAATTTTTATCAACAGATGTATCTCTACATAGAGAATTTTTATCAACAGACCTATCTCTACGTTAATGAATAAAATTTCTATCATTTTTATAAAATATAAGTGATCCCACAGTAATGGATAAAATTTCAATAATATTTATCAATGATTAATGTACTTTATAAAGGAATATCAATGATTAATGTACTTTATAAAGGAATATTTACACTAAACATGAATTAACATGGAACCAAACAAATTCCCAACATTCTCATGATTCCACTAGTCTCATCCCTAAGGAAAAAGAGATTCAACACAGATAATTCACTCATTAAAACATTTTCTATGCTTATTGCATTTTGGTAAATTTTATAACCCAATATGCATAAGCCAATATAGTGTAATTGAAATTCTAAACTTCTGTTCACGCTCGTAGGTGTTAAATATATATAAAGTGAAAATGTATATACATCTAATTTAAATGCCTATTTTTTGTTGCACTATCTTTGAGAATTCATATTGTACATCATTCTTAATAAAGGACAATTTAATTGGTGAATAAAATAATATTATCTTAATTTTCCAAACAAGCTATAGCCATTTTTATTAAAAAAATGATTAACAATAATGTAGAGTGAATGTATCTATGGGGATGTACAAACTTCTTCAAAACAAATTAATATATAAGCAAGTGTATATATTTATTAGAATATCTTTCAATTTTTACATCATATGTTTTTTCATTGTTATTATAAAAATGTTCTATGAATGGTTTTTTTAATTAAAAATTTGATAATATTATTTTCATTTATATATAATTAGTAAAAATATATTATAATTAAAAGTGTTAATGTATATTGTTGCGTGTCTTAGTTTCTTATTTGGGAAAAATAAATTAGTAGCATAAATACAAAAAAATCCGAGTGTTGATACTATTTTTGACTTGAGACTCTGATAACAAAAAGCTAAATAGAGTATTATTTAGAAAATAAAAAATAAACTCGATAACAATAAAAAAAAGAACTACTAAAAAATGAAGTGTTGTTTCACATAAGTACTTTATTGACCTTCATTTGGTAGGGGTGTCCTTTTGCCTAGGTGGTTGTGGCTCTTTGTATTTTGAGCTTGGCGAAGAGTCCACTCTTGTTGCTTGAAATAGGCTCTTCTAATGAGTTGAATTTTCTACTCTGGTATATCTACTCAATCTTTTTTTTTCCATTCTTCAACTAGGGCTTGTAGATCAATGCCCTGCAACCACAATTCTTCTAACTCTTATGGATCGTAGGGTTCCAGTGTATCTTCTTTCATTTCCTCATCTTTTTGGTTGCCCTTGTTGGTTGGTATTTCCTTCTTGTTTTCTATTTGTTGGGGTTCCTGTTTAGTTGCTTGCTCATTTTGTGTCATTTTTGACCTCCTCTCCACCTGTTATTTCAATGCTTGTCAGTTGTTGAAGCAATGTGTACTTATTTTTGTAATTTTCAACTGCAGAGGTGAAAATCCAAGAGCATTTTTTGGCTATTTTCCTTCTATTAGCTATTTTGGAAAATCCATCTTGGTTCGGAACTTGATTTTCTTGTATCAGTTGTTGAACTTGGTTGGTAAAAAAATCCCTAGATAGATGACCATATTCATGATATTTGCAACATATGAATTGGATTTTATCGTAATCTATTGGTTTCTCCTAGATTTCATCTTCACTACTCAGTAGGATGATGGCACACATAGGAAGTGTAGTGGTCATGCTTAGTGATGTCTGAGATCATGACGAAGTGCCTGATGGTATGACCAATACTCTTTAGTATTTATGGATCCAAAAATTCCTCGGGAAGGGAATGAAAGTGAATCCAAACATGAGCTGAAGGGAAATCTTATTTGTCTGGATTAAATCTTGGAACCCAATGCTTGATGAAGAGGCCAACAAAATTCATGAAATAAGGGCCCCCTTGGATATGTTGTTCTATGTCTTCGATGTTGTTGAATATGGTTGTGAAAAACCTTTGGAGCCAAGTTTGAGAACTAGGTCTTCTTTTAGAGTACAATACTTTTGAATCCAACTGAGTAGGGTTTTTTCCAAATGTCATACACTCATAAATTTTCAAATGACGATATGTTCTCACATGTATTCAAATTTTGCACCTATTTTTATGTTGGGATTTCATGAAAGGTGTTTTTGATTCCTATGGAAGACAAGATCCATTGCCATTTGGATATTCTTTTTTTGGAGCCACAATTGTTGTGGTTGGTTCAGTGTTTCCTCAATGGATCAAAGCATTTTCCCTCGAAATCAAATGGACTTCAGGAATATTGATCTCCTCTAATACCAAACACCAAAGGTGTTCAAGGGTTTTTCTTTATTCCCTTTTCTCTTATGGACATCTACCCATTCTACAACGTTATCAGTTACAATTGAGGATAATTTCATATCCTCATTTTTTATAGAAAGCCCCATTGCTACTACCTCCTCGAAGTGTAGTACATCCCTATCACTAGCTGAATAAGCATATTTGTGTTGTCATTTTTTTCCACCAATTTTAGCCATGATTGATGCTAATGAAATTTCCCTCTCCATAGTTGGAGGATTGTTTTCCACGTAGGGTGGAGGCATGTCCACTATTGGTTGTATAGGATCTTGTGAGACTAAAGTATGAGGAAATGTCTTTTCCTGCTAAATGGTGTCCTTCTTATTACTTGTCATGTTCTTAAAATTTGAAGGTGCCTTCTGATCACACCATCCTTGGTTAGGTTTTCATGGCTCTGTGGATACTCACACCCCTTTAGGGAATGCACTTTGCAGATGCTCAAACTCCTGACAAGATTTACATCTAAAAGTTACATTTTCATAGTCCAGAGGCTGATGAAGTACCTTGCCATCCCATTTTAGGATGATTTTATCTGAAAAACCTACACTTAAATCCAGTTCAACACAGACACAGACAAACAAGATGAACCCCTTATTTATTTTGTCATTATCTATTTAGATAAAGCATCAAAGAACATTTCCAATAGCTTGTCGAAAATCTGGTTGAATCCACTAGAGGGGTAAGTTTGGGAGTCTTACCCAAACGGAAGTGTCCAGAGTCTTTATGGTTAGCGGGTTGAACTCTGGGAACCTTGGTTGAATAGAGAGTCCTAAACAACCCCAAAACTAGGGACCCTAGTCAAAAACCCCCTACTGATCTGCAAGATCTTTGAAGATGACTATAAAATAACCTTTGAAGCAATAGTAGATCTAAGTTCTACGTCTAATTCTGGAAATCCCAATCCATGAGGGTGGAATCTGAGGGCCATAATCCATTAAAACGATAGATGACCGCATGTTGAACATAAAAATGAATCTTTAGCATGGTGGAGAGCCCATTCTTCTGGAGCTTCTAATGATGGTTCAACCCCAAAGGCCTGGGCAGCAAGAGTCTTCGAGGGTTTGGAACTTGAGTGTGAATTAAGAGCTTCTTTAAATAATAGGGGTTTTGAGGTAGAGGATGCCACTTTTCCTTTGGCACGTCTTAGAAGTACAACAATGAGGAAGATAGAGGCATCATTCTTGATACCATAATCCCTCAAAGTATTTTCGAAATTTAATTGCCTCCCCTCATAAAGGATTTTCAAACTCCCCTCTTGAATACCTGTTAGCTTTTAAATTTTGTTTGTAAGCGAAGATACAACCTCCCATTCACAAACCCTGAGGTGCGGAGATTTGTGAGAGAGGGTTTTGACAAATATTGGAAATTTCTAGAGCTCAAAATCACTAGATCCATCAAATTGTTGCACCACAAGACGAGGAACACTCTAAAGTAGCCCATTGTTAGGTTCTGGTTGTGCTTAGTGAGCATAATGAAATATATCATCCAGTCTTGCATCGCCTTGAGAAGTGATGGGGGCTTTGAGGCTTTGGGATAGAGATTAACAATGATTGTTGGGTAATCATCCCCCTCCGCCTCCTCTTGACACGGTATCACCTGGTTACCCGATGTGGTCCGTCACTCGCGATCATTTTGTCCTTGACAAACGTTTTTTGCAAAACCCCTAAACCGCTCTTGGCCACTCATTTTGAAGTTTCTTTTATTTTGTGGTGCCACCTAGATTCCATATGCTTCCATTGAAAAAGAAATGCATTAAGTCACACAAAGGCAATCAATAAAAATTGTCAATCATCTATTTAAATATTTAT
>APFE031569843.1:2052-20783 GCA_000404065.3 Pinus taeda
TATATATATATATATATATATATAGTTAAAGTAAGATTGTATAAGCTTAACAAAATCAAAGTTTTTGTACATGGTTTTTAGAGCAATTTTACGAATGGGAAACTATATAATTTTGTTCATTTCTCAATAGAGTTATAGAGCAACCTACCTATTGCGAAACTATCTAATTTGACCATCTGCCAATAGAGTTATTACTCTAAAATTGCAAAAATTATAACATTTGCACTACAGTGTCTATGGAGTCATCATACCACAAAAAACTATCAACCAACATTTAATAATTATGAATCAAAGAAGCGATATCAACCAACATTTAACAATTATGAATCAAAGAAGTGATATCAACCAACATTTGACAATTATGAATCAAAGAAGTGATATCAACCAACATTTAACAATTATGAATAAGAAGAAGTGACACTTGTCTGATCTCTCACACTAGATCCTAGAGGCCCAAACATTGTGCCAGTGCATAGAATATGACACTCATTTTGAGTAAGGAAAGCATCCATCCTCTCCACATAGAACCACAAGTTCTACTATTCTATTTTCACATCATAAAGGCTAGCAAAAAAACATTATACCTATCATCCTATTTTTCCATAAGAATACTTCCTATCAAGGTTTTCATTTTTGAATAAATAAATAATGAAAAGATACTACTTTTTTTAACGTGGCTAGTATTTGAAATCCACTGCCCACATTCCTCCACTAGCTCTGAATATGAGAAGAAATTTCTTTCTCTAGCCGCCATGGTCTCAAGGTTCTAAAATTTACTCCGAATATCAAGAGGAACATACGAGTGAAATGACTCATCAACCTCTTGTGCTTACTGATGGGCTTGATTATGGTCCTGGGGGGCTCATCCTCCCCATCCTCCCCTTCTTCTCCTCATGCACTGACATTGCATGGGGCTTGTCTCATAATGCAAATGAAAATCAAACTATGTTTGACCAAGATACATAACATCACGAACAAAGCACTGGTGCTCAAGTACTAGAGCCCAAGCACTAGCTAGACACAAAAAATAGAGCTCCAAAGAGGTCCAGCAGAACTCTTAGCATGAATAAGCCAACATTCATGGACAACTAAACAAGATTTAAAAGATTTAGAGATAATTTCTTATTATGTGCTTAATACTATTTATTTTCTAGAATATTGAGAGATTGTTGAGTAAATTCTGAAGTTCTTTAGAATGAGAGAATTTAGGGACTTGCTTCAATGGACCAATAAATAAATAGGATATTATGAAATTATTGAAAAAACTTTAGAGCTCAGAAAATCTAGGGATGTGTTCCTTGCTACAGGAGAAGCCAAAACTCAAAATTTAATGAAGATTCCTATTGTTGGGACCGGATCCACATTTTGAGGGATTTCTGAGGGGAAAGTTGTCTCCTTTCAAAGAGGATGCTTCCCCATCAACTTGTATAAGTATCAATTCATATATGCTATTAAATTAGTTGGTAATCATGTTGATCATATATGCTATTAAATTATTTTGAGTTGTTGACATGTTTGGCATTATCTTTTAAGATAGAAAAAAAAATCTAATTCTATGTAATATTTTTCACATTGTTATTTAAAAATGGAAAAAGAAAACATACAATGCTTTCGGGTATAATAATATTTCTAACTTTTCATGTATAGTTATATTATTTTTTATTTATACAATTTAGTTATTTAATAGATGCTAAAAGGTTAATAAATCACAGAGTTTTTTTTTCATTATCTTGTTCATGTAGGAGGGTTCAAGGGGAAGGGAATCAAGTGGGATGGGTAGCTAGGGGGCCTGGTGATGGAGGGGGGTTGGGGTAGGGGGAGAAGAATATATATATTATATATATATTATATTTATATAAATAATAATATAATACATATATATATATATTGATTTATCAAAGAGATTGTCGATGGGGATTTGGATTGATGGTGAATGGATGCACTGTTAAGACACTCTTGGCGATAGGTCACTAGTTCAAATCCCCCGTGGGTGTTTACCTACCAAAAGAGAAAAAGAATTATCAAAGGGATACAATAAGAATAATGCCTTGTGTAACACCCCCTAGTATCCCAACTAGGCAATCCCACCGCTTCTGACTCTGATACCATAATCACAATATACAAACATATAGAATGACAAGATAGTAAAATAACATGATAGATAATCCATAAAACATGTAGATGACTTGTTTCAATCACTTATCTATGAAATTTGTTGACTACCTATATGACTTAGACATACCATCCAACCATATACAATGTTACTCGTGCTCTCTTAGCTTTCTATCGCCCTCGAGTTAGTGACATTACTCGATGATGGTAATGCCTTCTAAAGCCAGGTACATATCCACAACCAGAAACAAATAAGGGCAAGGTCCAAAATCATAACAACCTCTAACCAATAATCTCATATGCCCCATTATCCTCGCACTCAATTAATGCACCCCATTCTTTTCCCTAACAGTCAATCGGGTGATACCACTACCTCCAGGGTGACCAAATTAGTCGACCATGTATTTCCTAAAACATGTGGCTTCCAAGAGTTCCTACTACCCTTATGAGTCTCTAATTACCCTCTAGGCCCTCACATATAGACACTTGTCCCCACTTAGCCACATCCAATTGAATAGGAGAACCACTGTTATGTTTTTTAATGATATATTATAATATTATAATGTATCAAAGCACTTTTACAATTATGGAGTGCTAGCCGCCCATACACTTTTTGTACCTCGATCTACAACCATGTTGGTATTATGTTAATCCCATTGTATTTACATAATATGTAAACTAGGCCCACTCACCTAAAAAATTATACATAAGCAAGCACACAGGCCTCATTGGAACTTAGTGATGGGCTTCCCAATTCGGTGCAAAATAAAGCCCATATAACCTTTCCTAGGCACATAGAGGCTATATTAAATCTCTCCTTTTACACTTAATAATGTTTTCTTAGCTTTAATAAGTTCTTAGGAAGGTTTAGAGATAATTTCTTATTATGTGCCTAATATTAATTAACTTGTAGAATATTGAGAGAATCTTGAGTGAATTTTGAAGATATGTAGAATGAGAGAATTTTGGGACTTTCTTCGATGGAACAACAAATGAATAAGATATTATGAAATTATTGAACAAATTTTGTAGCTCCACTGATTGAGAAAATCTAGGGATGTATTCAATCCTACAATAGAAATCAAAACTCAATATTTAAAGAAGATTCCTATTGTTGAGGACTAGATCCACGTTTTGAGGGATTTTGGAGGGGAAAGATGCTTCCTTTCAAGGGGGATGCTTCCCAATCAAATTGTATAAGTACCAATTCAAATTAGCTCCTAGGGGCATGAAATTGTTGGCCTTGTGAAGAAAAATTGTTATTTAGCAATTCTACTTTCATTTATAGCAGGGATGTACTTGATTTGATCTGATTAATGAAGTTTGGTTTCATTTCCAGTTTCTAAGCCTTGGTTTCCCTCATAGGAATTTGAGTATAGTTGGGATTGGCCATCCTAGGAGCCTCAGGTCCTTACTATACAATTTATTTATCTTCTTTGCATTTCTTAGTCACGTACATATCTTATTCTTGCATTTCGTATTTTTGCATTTAGTATCCATGCTTCATTTATTGTTGGTTAAATTAGTTAAATGATTGAAATAATTTGATTTTTAGGTCATACATATAGTTAAAATTATGAAGCATCCTTATAACAACCCTAAAAAATAGTATTCATCATTGAGTTACTTGGATTAGTTTACTAGTTCATAATTTTGAAATTTCTAGTTTCAGTAATAAATTTTTGTTTAATTTTAGCACATGTTGATGAACCTATTTTGAGTTTATTCCACTTATGTTGAAGTTTAAAAACATTCAAATTAATAAAAAAAAATTCACCCCATAGCATTTTCACTCTATTAGGTGAGGAATTTGAGTATTTAGATCAACTTACTAGTTCATTGTTATGAAATTTCTGGTTTTTAGTTGTAAATTTCTACTGAATTTTAGCACATGCTAATGAAGATCTTTCAAGTTGGTTCAACATAGATTTAATCCTAAAAAAATTAAAATTAATATAAAAAACTCCCGTAACATTTTCATTTTATTAGCTTAGGAATTTGGCAGGTTAACTCGAGAAATAAGCTAGCTATAAGTTTCGTGTAACAGAATGGAGGTATCTTGCAACAATCTTGTAGTAACACAAATTTCCCTAAATTTCTTCTAGAATTACATCCAAATATTTTCCTTTATTTATCATCCCTCCATAATGTCATTTAAACCTTTAAGATGGATTTGAGAATACCAGAGACTCCATAGGAACTTTGCTTTCATAGTTTGATCTGGATTTTCTGTGCTACTAGAATTAACCAAGATCTTTTAATTCTGTGATGTTAACAAAATTGCATGTGAAAGAGTATGAAAAACCGTATGTGCGTGCTTTAAAGAAGAGGAAAAATAATGACAACCATCAATGCAAAGAACACAAACAAGTTGATAATGAAGTTCACCAAGTGTGGGTTACGACTACGGGCTAGATGTTAAGAGTGGGGAGGTTACTTCATTAAATGTTGAAGAATGACATTAAGTACATGGTACATTATTTGTCATTACAAGGGTAAACTCCCTCAAATAGAGTGGGATTTCCCTCCATGAGACGTTCTCCTATAAGATCTCTCACTCATATGGGCCCTCCCTTAGCATGAGAAGATAATAAATTCTCATATGACATGGCATACAAGTATCTTTCAACATAATGGTAACAAGGATGTCAAGAACAAAATCATCATCTCAGAAAATCAAAAGAAAGACATAGCATCATCGCGTCATATATGTCCACTTCCGGGGATGGCATGAAAATGCAAATCATAGTTACAAAAACAGACATCATCGTTGAATTTGTGGCACGAAATCATGTTAAACAACTATAAACTTGACCCCTTTTTGATACTGTCATATTTGGACCCTCGAGAATCTCAAAGATTCTCCAAAGATTCCTTATTAATGGCTCCCTGAAATCTTGCTACTCAGAAGACCATTTTGAGTCCACCATCGTGCTCCTTGTAAAATTTTGATAAAAATGACTACAAAGTTGGCATCATTCTCCCTTTGTACAAAATCATTCTCCCAGAGAATCTTTTAGATTCCTCAAGCTTCTAGAAAATGAATATTCTCAAAATGGTTGTCTTCAAAAACATGCCATCCGAATTTCGCTATTATTGGGTTCAGTGATGCTTCTTCTATCCCAGATGAATGAATGTTTGGGTTTAAATATGTGTTTTTGCATAAACAATACAAAGACAAGCCACTTGGGCCATTGGTGGCAGGGTTAAGTTGGGCAAGGGAGGTCGGTGGTTCCAACCCTGCCCTCACTTGAAATTTCTTGTGGTTACATAACGATTTTGGTGTTTTACACAATTTGGTGGTAGAGGCGCATTCAGTTTGGTTTTGTTTTGATTAGGTTGCCACATTGAGCTGGCTGGCCACTGGTCGATGTGAGTTCAAACCCTATCGACCCATTGTATTCTGCCATGTTGTGCCGTCTGGTTGGGTGGGTCCGCCATTGGGTGGCCCACCCACCTTGTTTGACTATATCATATAACAATTTCTTTTGGTGTGGCAGCCCACGACCCCTTTTTTATAGATTTTTCATTTTATTTAAACAATATGGCGAAAATTTTCCCACCGAATTTTTAGGATCACCGGCAAAATTAAAGAGGCAAAATAATTTGCCCGTTCTAGCAGCTGTTGTAACATGATTAGTTTTGATAATTTAAATTTGCTTATATAATAGGTTTTAGTACTTTAGAAATAATAAATGGGTTTGCAAGAGTAAAATGCGCCCTCAAAATGTAAATTTAAGTCTCATTAGCTGATTGATTTAGTTAATCATGCATTTAAACATGATTAAATGATGTAATAAAGTAAATTCAAACATGGTTTATAAACAAACGAAAATGAATTTTAAAAAACAGAAAGTGGTTTTTGTTTATAACATCCTCATGTACGAAAACCACTCTCATTTTTCTAATAGCTATTATGGTTTTGGAGATAAAAATTCATCTTTGAAGGCATGTTTTCCAGACATTTCGTGTTTTAGTCACCTTTTTATAGAGAATATGGTAGCTAAACAAAGATGAATCTTGGGAAAATGGAGGAGGTTTTTGTTCCTACAATTCTATTGTACAAACACCTCTCTCCGTTTTGTAACAGAGGTTATGGTTTGGGATATTTGGATGAATCTTTTCAGGCATGTTTTTTGGAATTCTCCTTTTCTTAGTCAGTGTTTTCAAATGCAGTTTCCAAGCAGGGGGAAACGAATTTTCAAAAAATGAAAGGGGTTTTGTTGCTAACATGAACATCTACAAATGCTTCTCTCCATTTTCTAACATCTATTATGTTGGGAGATACAAAGGTATTACAGGACCCTATTTTTTCAGAATTTCGAGATGAAAAAGCTCAAAGACAGTTAGTGACATGGAGGCCACCTGATCAAATATGAGTTGCAATCAAATTTAAATTTCTCTTATTTATCAAAAAAAAATCCTCAAGGATAGTACTAGAACTCTTCAAATAGTTTTAGTTACCTTTATTTGTGTTCTATTTTTGTAATAAAGTTTTATGATATTTGTAATAACTCTTGATATTTTTATCAAGATATTCTGTGAGGAAGTTGTATAAATACTTCGTCAATTGAAGTAATATGGGTTGGATTTTGATGCCAAGGATCTTAAACTATGTAATAGCTTCTCTTATAGAATTCTAAAGAAAGCCTTCCAGCTCTAGTTATGACAAAATTTTGTGTTTCTTGTATGTCTTTCTAGTGTTTTCATAACTTTTTTCTATATATGTTCAAAGAAATTGTAGGAGGGTTTGGGTAAGGTAGATTAAGTCTTAATCTCCCTGTAATTCCCTGCAAAACCATAACCTTTAGAAAGAGATTAGCTTATTAGACTATCTGTCTGAAATAGTTCCTCTTGGAATCAGTTTCACTTTGGCCTCCTGTTACCTTTGAATATGTTTTTGCTGGGCTGTAGAAATCTTCTATGCACATCTAAATTTCCCTAGTTGTTAAGTAGTCACTCTGACTACTCAATTTTTAGGAATCCCGTTACATTCTTGTACGATATTTCTTGAAAAATTTAAGTCATTCTCTCAGGCTCGAAGCTGACACTTGTTCAGTGAAATGTGAACAACGTTAAACAAAGCCTCCTAATAACTGATGGAGCCCCCTCTATTTCAAGGGCCATCTTGAACCTAAAGGCTATTTGAGTTGGTTTCCTGGCATAGTTTTTGCATCCAAGGACTACCTACAAGAAACAGGTACAAAATAAAGCATCGTTGTTGGGGAGCGAAGTAACGAATATATATTTCTTCGGGGAATGATAAATATTAGATCTATTCTTTTCTGGTGAACAAGGAGTAGACATTTATTATTGGTTGCATTTATTTCACCTGGAGATTCCACTTTGTCATATGGCGATTCCACTGGGTGACCAATCCCGTTGTTTCAAAATTTCAGCTGCCTTTACTACTATGAAAGGTTCATTGATACTTTCAATCAGTAGTATATGTCTCTCCCTGTTAGCCATGGTAAAAAATCTAAAATGTCTATAGAGGATGCAACTTTTAAAGTACACCTATGAGCATAAGTTTTCCATGGGATTTTATGTTCATATTGCATATATTCTTCAGATTTTCAGCTCCTCCCAACATGGTTTGTCAATAAATCCACTTCGCACTTGGTTACATTGGAAAGCGGATTACACCTAATAGTGTAAATTTTTTTAGTTCAGTTAGATAAAGGTGTGGGGATTAAATAGATTTTTTGAGTTTCAATATGTAGTAGATCAACGTGTTCGATGTTTATGAGTGGTGTGATTTGAAGAGTATATGATAGATCAACTTATATTTTCAGACTTTAGAAATTTTCAGTTTTCAAATTTCAGTATGAAAGAGTATCAGAATTATTGTAGGCATATGGTTGCATTGCACAGTTTTAGGTTGTAGTGTGTAGTGTGCAGTAACAGAGTATTCAAATGAAAACACTGATCCATGGAGATTCATTATATTTAGACATAAGATGGAAAATTAGTGGTTGGTGGTTTTATGGTATGACTCCATGCCCAACACCAAAAGGAAACCAGTCTACTAGTTCAGTGCATCCCACAGGGGAAAGAAGTCCCCGTTGGAGCCGATGTTGTAACATGATTAGTTTTGATAATTTAAGTTTGCTTATATAATAGGTTTTAGTAGTTTAGAAATAATAAATGGGTCTGCAAGAGTAAAATGTGCCCTCAAAATGTAAATTTAAGTCTCATTAGCTGGTTGATTTGATTAAATGATGTAATAAAGTAAATTCAAACATGGTTTACAAACAA
The DNA here is from genome assembly GCA_000404065.3 of Pinus taeda. Taxonomy (NCBI): domain Eukaryota; kingdom Viridiplantae; phylum Streptophyta; class Pinopsida; order Pinales; family Pinaceae; genus Pinus; species Pinus taeda. Next base: position 10,423 of record APFE031569843.1, read on the forward strand.
CCGAAAATGAATCTTCAAAAATGGAAAGAGGTTTTTGTTTATAACATCCTCATGTACAAAACCCACTCTCAAATTTCTAATAGTTGTTATGGTTTTGGAGATACAATTGCATCTTTGAAGGCATGTTTTCTAGAAATTCCATGTTTTAGTCACCTTTTTGCAAAGAATATGCTGGCTAAACAAAGATGAATCTAGGGAAACTAGAGGAGGTTTTTGTTCCTCAGATTAACAGAGGTTATGGTTTGGGATATTTGGATATCTTTGCATACATGTTTTCTAGAAGTTTCCTTCTTTTAGCCAGGGTTTTCAAATGCGGTTTTCGTGCAGGGGGGAACAAATTTTCAAAACATGAAAGAGGTTTTTGTTGCTAACATAATCATTTACAAAACCCTCTCTCATGTTTCTAACATCTATTATGTTTTGGGAGACACAAAGGTATTACATGACCCTACTTTTCAGAATTTCGGGAGGAAAAAGCTCAAAGAGAGTTAGTGACTTGGAGGCCACCTCATCAAATATGAGTTGCAACCAAATTCAAATTTCTCTTCTTTATCAGAAAAATCCTCAAGGATAGTACTAGAACTCTTTAAATAGTTTTAGTTACCTTTATTTGTGTGCTATTTTTGTAATACAATTTTCAAATATTTGTAGTAGCTGTTGATATTTTTATCAAGATATTCTGTGAGGAAATTGTATAAATATTTCATCAATTGAAGTAATATGGGTTGGCTTTTGATGCCAAGGCTCTTAAACTATGTAATAGCTTCTCTTGTAGAATTCTAATTAAATCCTTCTGGCTATAGTTATGACAGAATTTTGTGTTTCTCGTATGTCTTTATAGTGTTTTCATAACTTGTTTCTACATATGTTCAAAGAAATTGTAGGAAGGTCTGGGTAAGGTACATTAAGTCTTAATCTCTCTGTAATTCCCTGCAAAATCATAACCTTTAGAAAGAGATTAGCTTATTGGACTATTTGTCCAAGATAAGTCCTCTTTGACTGGTTTTTTCTTAATGCTTTCTGATAGCCATTAAAAGAGATTAGCTTATTAGACTATCTCTCTGAAATAGCTCCTCTTGGAATCAGTTTCACTTTGGCCTTTTGTTACCTTTGAATATGTTTTTGTTGGGCTATAGAAATCTTCTACACACATCTAAATTTCCCAATTTGTTAAGTAGTCAGTTTGACTCCTCAGTTATTAGGAATCCCCTTACATTTTTGTACCATAATTCTTGAAAAAACTAAGTCATTCTGTCAGGCTGGAAGCTGACACTTTCAGAAGGGACCCTGTGAGAAAGGCCTTTAATCATGATTAGGGATTATCATTGATCGCCAACCATCCCCATTAAAACCCTAAATCTGGCCATTGTGCTTTAAATGATGTTGTTCAATGATAGGTGAACAATGTTAAACAAAGCCTCGTAACAGCTAAGGGAGCCCCCTCTGGTTCAAGGGCCAGCTTGAACCTAAAGGCTAGTTCAGTTGGTTTCCTGGCGTAGTTTTTGCAGCCAAGGACTGCCTACAGGAAACATGAACAACAACAGCCAAAAAAATAACTTTGATATTAGTTTTTGTTGATAATTTATTTTTTATAAAATTCTAGTTATTTGTCACTAAATTATCTATAAATATTATATAATTTTTGTTTTATTGTTTTAGATTTATTTGTACACTAGTAATTCTGTTCTACTTTTATTTTACAAATAAAATCAAATTACATGTTAGAAGTTCAATTTAAAAACTCATTATCTAATATAGTTCATTGCTTCTAAAATTAGATGCATTTTAAAATAATGTGTAATAATTCTAAATAAAATTTAACTCTATAAATAATGTTTCTTTAGCACACGGTACAATTAAATATATTTTATTTCTTTCAAATTATTTAGGAAAAGTTTCAAATGGTCCACCCTTGATATGTTGCATGCAAAAAAAACATAAAAAAGAACAATAACATCGCCAATGGTTCTAGTTATCCATGTTTTTAAAAATTAAATGTTATTATATTTATTGTTTTAATTTTTGTTTGAACATGACAAGTTCAATTTAAATGTCCACATCTTCCTATATAATTAAAAGTACTAGAATGAATTTAACGTGTGCCATAGACTAATATGAACTACATAAAATCTAATAAAGGCTTCATGCAAAGTCTTGATTTATATTAATAAATGGATTAGATTTGAAATTGAAAAATCTTATTGCTTTCTTCACACTCAAAAACTTACCCTTCACCTTCGGTCTACTACTTAAAATGTCGTTGATATTTCTGGATAATTCTATTATCAAGTCCGTTGCTTCCCAGTCATTCTGATTATATATTATATATTAATGAGTTTGCATCACAATTATTATAGAATTTAGCATATGTACACATATATGAAATTGAAAATACAAGATATGGAATCTGGGTTAAATAATTTTTTAATAAAAATAAAGAATTAAATTTATGGATTAAATTCGATCGTGTAATAGATTATGTTAAAAGAAATAAATGGAAAGATAAAATTAGTAGAAATATGGTGTGCAGTCATTTAGGAAAATGCATAGTCATATCATGCAAAAAAAAAAAAAATTAGTCTTACAATGTCATTTGTATTTGGTGAACATTGTAAAGTATACAATGAATCCATTTTGGATTCTTGAGCCACCATTGTTGCATAAAGGGAAATGTGTAGCTATCACTATTTGCGCATCACCATTTTGTATAACGAGGAGTAATCAAGTTGAAGATAGTAGTGTCGTACAAACCACTGCAACAGTGCTTCAAAATTAAAAGGAAGTTGGAGATATAACAATAGATCTATAGATGAAGAGTTTAGTGAATCCCACTTGAAAGTGGATGGTAATGGAGTGTTACCACCAACACCTAAGTTTGGCATAGTTAAAGCTACCAATGGAGTAACAAGAGGTTTGTTGGATCCAACAATCAAAAATTTTGATGTTAACTTTGATGAAGAAAAATTAACTAGTGACAAGTGGTTGCACATGATGCAACATAAATATATCATTGATATGTTGTTATTTGGTGAGAGAAGACCACTTTCATATGGAAGACAAGTGGAACACAACCTATTTGCAGCAACATAGGTTGGTAAAGAAGTGGAAAATAAATAATATGATGTAGTGCGAGAGGTAGAGAAGGAAGAGGAAGAGGAGAAATCTCTCATTGTAGAGTAGAAAGAATAAAAGAAATATGGTTCTACAAATGTTTCTGATATAAAATTAACATTTATTTTGAGTGTGCAAGTAAATAGGAAAATCATCTTCCAACTCTAGTAAAATGAGATCATGAAGAAAATGACATAGAACAAGAAACAAAATTTGAACAAAAATTAAAGTTCCTTGAAGCAAGGTTTGAAACACCAGGTTTTGATGAAGTCTGCATAGAAGTTGAAACACTGAGTGTTGAGGACAACATGAATGATGTAGAAAATGAAAATGTTCATGACATTTTCATGTATTGGAGCCTAAAGGGATAACATTCTATTATGGACTTATGTTGCAGCAAATTGATAATCAAAGGTTGATGATGAAGAGAAAACTATAGAAGATTACATCCATTTAGTTCTTTGCATTTCCTAAGCCCTCTTTTTAATGTGCTCTCTTTGATGCAATTTTTTGCCCCTTTTTTACGACATTGTTACATCACACATTTTAGAGATAAATAACATTCATTTTTAAATGTATCATGGCCTATCTTTAGTATCCATGGTATCGTGAAGTGCTTGTCTCAATTATTTCAAGAGTATGGGTATGCTTGCCTCATTTGTAAATAGATGCTATACATATATCATTTTAACATCATTTTTTCTCTCTATAGGATTTCATCCCTTCTCTTTCTCTCTCTCTCTATATATATATATATATTTATATCTCTTTGACAATTTACAAAAGAAATGATGATGTATTTTGGGTACATGATATGCTTCCACCCTCATACATAAGGAGACATCTATTGTTGGAAAATTATTTGATTTTAGGCAAAGATGTCCTAAACTATCATTAATCCCACTTAATACAACCAAAGTGTGATTTATGGGCCTATTTTGATTGCTCAAATCATAGTTAAGTTACAATTTACCAATCTTGGGTCAAGTTACCTTTTCATTATGCATGTAAAACTGATAGGTGAACAGTAGAGATTTAACTTGTACAAAATTTCCATGGAATATTTTTCATAGTAATAAGGATAGAGGGTTAAAATTTATGTTAAAGGTATTTATGGCTTTTTTTTTTAATTTGGTTTTTAAAATGTTATAAAAATAAATTAAAAAAAATAAATATTTTGAATATGAAAAGAGTTAGGTTTTTTAGTCATTTGGTTTACCAATTAAGATTTTCCATGATTAAAAATTATATATATAATATTATTAAACCATAATATTGTAACAAAATCATTTTACCACATAAGAATTTCCATGATTAAAAGTTATATTCCATTTTATAATTATTAATAATAAAGTTATAAATTAATTATTTAGTATGATTTTCTTTAATCTCGACGATATATATGAAATTAAGAATGATCAAACATGTTATAATCTGAGTGATAGCTAAGTGAATATGACAATGGCAAGAGGCCGTCCAAGAAGAATGAATTCTATTGCTCGTTCAATATTTTGTACATGATATTTCTCGTGGAATTGTGGAAAAATCCTGTGTGAGTGATGTTTATTACTTGATCTTTTGTTCAATTTTTTCTATAATCAAAACCATTCCTGCAGTTTTGAGTACACTACATTTTTAATAGATTTAATAAAAATGTGTTAAATTTTAAATATAAATTGAAAATTGATTAACATGAGAAATTTCATAATCCAAATTAACACTGATATGTATTTCCAAGTCTTGTCAATCGTGTGTCAAACGCAGCGTCTAGCTATTATAATTACCTCACTCAGATAACAACATCGGGAGGTTGGTTTTATTTAAGTATATAAATACCACCTCAATTGAAGGAAGGAAAGAGCGAGTAGTATCAAGATCATGAGGATGTGAACCTGCTTTGGATAATTTGGACGAGCCTGTCATCGATCTGGAAAGCTCTGGCGAGCACAGAGGCAGAAACAGGAGGAGAGGCTCCGAACAAGGCGGGCGCAACCTGCTGAGTTCCTGGATTCTGGCTGTTCAGTCCAGAGAAGGCCACTGCGTTGACAGGGCCAATGTTCTGTTGGAAATGCACAAGACCTCGAGGGAACACAAACACGTCTCCCTTCTCCAGCGTTGTGGAGTACAGAGTGTTGTTAGTGGTGATAAAGCCAACCAAGAGAGTACCCTCGATCACCACCAAGATTTCGGTGGCCCGCGGATGTGTGTGAGGAGGGTTGAGGCCGAGAGGAGCAGCGAAATCAAGGCGGACCAACGAAATTCCCAAGGTGTTTAAGCCTGGTAGCTGCGTTACAAAAGCTGGCGTTACAACGAATCCCAACTGGTTACTGGTATCTCCTGGTTTATCTAGGCCCCTCAACCGGAAGTCGTCTGCTGTGACCGTCATCGCATTCTTACATGGAAACCCGTTCACAATAACTGCACAGTTCAAATCAAGCAAAATATATATATAAAATGTTATTCACCCATGATCAGCTAGCAGACATTCGCAAACGCACAAGACATACATATTAAATTACATGTAATTACAACATGGAAACATTACCATTGCTTTGCATATCAGCAACGCAAATGTCTTGTAAAGGATCTGGATCACTTGCACGCACAATAACAATACTATTCGCGTATGATAACATAACTAGTACTGCAACTGCTAACGCCGGAAAGGATTCCATGCCTGTAACTCACTATTTTCCTTTTCTTCTATTCGAAAATAAATAGAGATGGACTGAATTTGATTATGAATGGAGAGCGTTGCTCCCTTTTATAACTATGGTAAATGATGGTTTTAATAGTTTTTTGAAGTCCGCGAACGAAAGACCTATTGACCCGGTGTTGCAGGTTCACCCACCGAATCCCCTCTGCCGCATACGACTGTGTCAGAGTTCTGGTTAGTTAGAGTCTAAAGAATAAAAAACTCAAGTAATGTACAATTGTCTCAACCAAGTAATCAATATATATGTATATTTTGTGAATATATATACATATCTATATCGGGAGGATATGGTCAGTTGCATATTTCCTCCCACGTTCAAAAATAGAAAAAGTCTACCCAATGTATATGTATATTTTGTGAATATATATACATATCTATATCGGGAGGATATGGTTAGTTGCGTATTTCCTCCCACATTCAACAATAGAAAAAGTTTGCTTTCATATAACATGTTTTAATTTTTCAAACTAAAAAACTTGTACAAACTAAAAGTCATTCTATATGTTTGTATATTGAAGCTATGGGATTGCCCTAGTTGGGATACTAGGGAGTGTTACACAAGGCATTATTCTTATTGTATTCCTTTGATAATTATTTTTCTCTTTTGGTAGGTTGGGATACTAGGGGGTGTTACACAAGGCATTATTCTTATTGTATTCCTTTGATAATTATTTTTCTCTTTTGGTAGGTTGGGATACTAGGGGGTGTTACACAAGGCATTATCCTTATTGTATTCCTTTGATAATTATTTTTCTCTTTTGGTAGGTAAACACCCACGGGGGATTTGAACTATTGCCCTAGTTGGGATATTAGGGGGTGTTACACAAGGCATTATTCTTATTGTATCCCTTTGATAATTCTTTTTCTCTTTTGGTAGGTAAACACCCACGGGGGATTTGAACTAGTGACCTATCACCAAGAGTGTCTTAACAGTGCACCCATTCACCATCAATCCAAAGCCCCATGGGTAATCTCTTTAGATAAACTATATATATATATAATATATATATATATATATATATATATATATATATATATATATATATTATATATATATATATATATAATATATACACGCTTCTCCCTCCCTCCCCCCTCGCCCAACCCCCCTCCATCACCATGCCCCCTAGCTACCCATCCCACTTGATTCCCTTCCCCTTGAACCCTCCCACACGAACAAGATAAGGAAAAAAAAAGCTCTGTGATTTATTATCCTTTTAGCATCTATTAAATAACTAAATTGTATAAATAAAAAATAATATAACTATACATGAAAAGTTAGAAATATTATTATACCCGAAAGCATTGTATGTTTTCTTTTTCCAATTTTTAAATAACAATGTGAAAAATATTACATAGAATTATATTTTTTTTCTATCTTAAAAGATAATGCCAAACATGTCAACAACTCAAAATAATTTAATAGCATATATGATCAACATCATTACCAACTAATTTAATAGCATATATGAATTGGTACTTATACAAGTTGATGGGGAAGCATCCTCTTTGAAAGGAGACAACTTTCCCCTCGGAAATCCCTCAAAATGCGGATTTGGTCCCCAACAATAGGAATCTTCATTAATTTTGAGTTTTGGCTTCTCCTGTAGCACAGAACACATCCCTAGATTTTCTCAATCCTCAAATTGTAGCACGGAACACATCCCTAGATTTTCTCAATCCTCAAATTTTCTCAATCAATGGAGCTCTAAAGTTTGTTCAATAATTTCATAATATCCTATTTATTTATTGGTCCATTGAAGAAAGTCCCTAAATTCTCTTATTCTAAAGAACTTCAGAATTTACTCAATAATCTCTCAATATTCTACAAAATAAATAATATTAAGCACATAATAAGAAATTATGTCTAAATCTTTTAAATCTTGTTTAGTTGTCCTTGAATGTTGGCTTATCCATGCTAAGAGTTGTGTTGGACCTCTTTGGAGCTCTATTTTTTGTGTCTAGCTAGTGCTTGGGCTCTAGTGCTTGAGCACCAGTGCTTTGTTCGTGGTGTTATGTATCTTGGTCAAACATAGTTTGATTTTCATTTGCATTATGAGACAAGCCCCATGTGACGTCAATGCATGAGGAGAAGAAGGGGAGGATGGGGAGGATGAGCCCCCCAGGACCATAATCAAGCCCATCAGTAAGCCCAAGAGGTTGATGAGTCATTTCACTCGTATGTTCCTCTTGATATTCGGAGTAAATTTCAGAACCTTGAGACCATGGCGGCTAGAGAAAGAAATTCCTTCTCATATTCAGAGCTAGTGGAGGAATGTCGGTAGTGGATTTCGGAAACTAGCCATGTTGAAAAAAGTAGTATCTTTTCATTATTTATTTATTTAAAAATGAAAACCTTGATAGGAAGCATTCTTATGGAAAAATAGGATGATAGGTATAATGTTTTTTTGCTAGCCTTGATGATGTGAAAATAGAATAGTAGAACTTGTGGTTCTATGTGGAGAGGATGGATACTTTCCTTCCTCAAAATGAGTGTCATATTCTATGCACTGGCACAACGTTTTGAGCCTCTAGGATCTAGTGTGAGAGATGAGACAAGTGTCACTTCTTCTTATTCATAATTGTTAAATGTTGGTTGATATCACTTCTTGTGATTCATAATTGTTAAATGTTGGTTGATATCACTTCTTTGATTCATAATTGTTAAATGTTGGTTGATATCACTTCTTCGATTCATAATTATTAAATGTTGGTCGATATTTTTTTGTGGTATCATGACTCCATAGACACTATAATGCAGATGTTACAATTTTTGCAATTTTAGAGTAATAACTCTATTGGCAGATGGTCAAATTAGATAGTTTCCAAATAGGTAGGTTGCTCTATAACTCATGGGAGATGAACAAAATTATATAGTTTCCCATTCGTAAAGTTGCTCTAAAAACCATGTAAAAAAACTTTGATTTTGTTAAGCTATACAATCTTAATTTCACTATATATATATATAATAAACACCATTATCAATTAATTATTTTGCGTGATTAAATAACATGATAGATAATCCATAAAACATGTAGATGACTTGTTTCAAGCACTTACCTATGAAATTTGTTGACTATCTATATGACTTAGACATACCATCCAACCATATACAATGTCATTCGTGCTCTCTTAGCTTTCAATCACCCTCGAGTTAGTGACATTACTCCATGATGGTAACGCCTGCTAAGGCCAGGTACATATCTACAACTAGAAACAAATAAGGGCAAGGTGCCAAACCATAACAACCTCTAACCAATAATCTCATATGCCCCATTAGCCCCGCACTCAATTAATGCACCCCATTCTTTTCCCTAACAGTCAATCGGGCGATACCACTACCTCCAGGGTGACCAAATTGGTCGACCATGTATTTCCCAGATCATGTGGCTTCCAAGAGTTCCTACTACCCTGATGAGTCTCTAATTACCCTCTAGGCCCTCACATATAGACACTTGTCCCCACTTAGCCACATCCAATTGAATAGGAGAACCACCATTTTATAGGAATGGTACCCCTTACTTTTATGTTTTTTAATGATATACTATAATATTATAATGTATCAAAGCACTTTTATGATTATGGAGTCCTAGCCCCCCGTACACTTTTTGTACCTCGATCTACAACCATGGTGGTATTATGTTAATCCCATTGTATTTACATAATATGTATACTAGTCCCACTCACCTAAAAAATTATACATAAGCAAGCACACAGGCCTCATTGGAACTTAGTGATGGGCTTCCCAATTCGGTGCAAAATAAAGCCCATCTAACCTTTCCTAGGCACATAGAGGCTATATTAAATCTCTCCTTTTACACTTAATAATGTTTTCTTAGCTTTAATAAGTTCTTAGGAAGGTTTAGAGATAATTACTTATTATGTGCCTAATATTAATTAACTTGTAGAATATTGAGAGAATATTGAGCAAATTTTGAAGATATGTAGAATGAGAGAATTTTGGGACTTTCTTCGATGGAACAACAAATGAATAGGATATTATGAAATTATTGAAAAAATTTTGTAGCTCCATTGATTGAGAAAATCTAGGGATGTATTCACTCCTACAAGAGGAATCAAAACTCAATATTTAAAGAAGATTCCTATTGTTGAGGACTAGATCCACATTTTGAGGGATTTAAGTATGGGGGATTATGCAGTGCATTATATTAGATATCATTATAGGATTCAACTGCGTTAAGTAAGTCATTCACATATGACCATTTCCATGAGAGGTAGTCGTAACTAACTAATTTCTCATGATTTTTGAATAGTTCACTTAGCACTCATTGCATCGGGTGATGCTCACAGGGGTGAAGAAGTGGGATTGGAACTAGTGAAATGTGGAGAACGAATCACATAGCATCAATCATCACTTCCGGGGCTTGCACCCGGTAACCAGGACTTCCCAGGAGGTCACCCATCCCAGAACTCCTCTGGCTCAAGCGCGCTTAACTGTGGAGGTTTTTCCACAATCAAGCCCACTTAGCTTGCTACCCCATTTGCAAAACCTTAGCAAGTATTGTGCCTCATG
>APFE031569861.1:0-16418 GCA_000404065.3 Pinus taeda
GCCAATATCATAGGGGAGAGAGGAAATTATTTTTTTCTAATGGAGGTCTCCCTATGATGTTTTTAGTCCATCAATTGATAGTTTTTCCATTCCCAAGTACCCACGATAGCTGAGACTTTAATAATGGGATCACTCAGCAAGGTAGCCTCTAGATTGGTGAGTCTCTTTTGTTCTAAACAAAATATTTGTTTTCCAATTTCCTCTTAGATATTTGCCCTGAAAAAATTTGCTTCCACTAGTCATAATTATTTGTGATAATTTGCCACATAAGGTTGGCACCAAGAGCTAGGTTCATCAAGGAAGGGGCCCAAACTCCTAAACCCCCATGGCTCAAAGGAATTTAGACCAATCCCTAATTAACTAGGTGAAATCTTTTGGAATTGGATTTCCCCATTGTCACATGAATTTTTTGATTTATTGAATCATTGCAAATCTAATTCCTACAAAAACAAGAATCACAGAGAATTGGAAAATGGGAAAAGAGGAAAGAACATATTTAATAAGGATGAGGTGCCCAAGTGGATTAAGCCAATGTGCTCTGCATTGGAAAAAATTAGCCTTGAATCCGGAAATCAAAAGTTTCCAAGAAGAGTGGGGAAGGGCTTAATGGTGATGGGGATTACCAGGTATTTAAACTCAAATAGACCATCTTAGATCAAGAATTCAAGAGAGTGGTGCAAAGTTGCCTAAGTGGTTCTATTAGTTTTCCATAAATACAATTAGGCCCAAACAAAGCTACACATGATCCTCTTAAACATAGGGTAAATTATAAGTGAAACACTCTCCAACAATAAAGTATCATTTGTGAAGCACCCTCTAGAATGATGTTGTCCACAATTTTACTTTTCCCCACAAAACCTTCTTGGTTCTTAGATATCATCAAAGAAATAAGGGCTTTTAAGCAAGATGCAATGATTTTGAGATTATTTTATAAGAAGCACTGCATAATGAGATGGGTCAGAACTTGTAAGGTAGGGGGGGGGTGTTATTTACCTCTTTAGGAATGAGTGCTAATAAAGTTGAGTTAATTTCACTTCCCTTTTTGAACCTCCATTCGACATAGTCAACCATCCTACAAAAATCAAATTTGATAATATGTCAATGTTTCAAGTAAAAAGGGAGAAGACAACCCATTTGGACCAAGGAGCTCATCAAGATCAATGGATAGGATCATGTCCCAAATTTCTTATTCTGTTGATGAATGCATTAACTTTTCATTATCCTCTTTTGATCGGGGTGCTCCAACATAGTATCTACATATTTCTGATGGATTGGGCCTTGTTCCAAAAATGAATCTCCAAAATAAAGGAGGATATATTCTTTTATTTTATAATAGGAGCTTAATGATTCCCCATTCCACATAATAGATTTCACATTATTGTGTTATAGGTGCATCTTGGCTTGTTTATGGAAAACGTTAGTGTTTCGATCCCCACCACAGAACCACAAACTTCTATATTTTAGCCTTCAAATGTCATCTTTTGAACTATGAGCATTTTGCAGATAATATAATTTTTCCTCATTTAATAGCTCCTAAGAAACCGACTCTTGCTCTAGCCATTGTTGAATCTTTTCTAGATTTTTTTGTGTGTGTAGTTATGTCCTTGTCTCTTGCTTTGAAATTTTCTTTAGCCTTGGTTTTTAAAGCTATTTTTGTTGCCTTGATTTTTTCTCCCAAATATACATAGGGGATCAAACCACCCATTAGCAATAGGTTTGGTAAACTATTTCACAGAATTCGAAAGATTTGGACCATTGAGAATTAAATCAAAAGGGAAGAGGGCCATAATATTTTTGTGAATGGACAAATTAAACTATTGGTCTATGATCATAATTGCTTTAAGCCAATGATTGTGAAGAGAAGGAGACTCTTTGATTAAGATAGTCATTGTGTACCAGATATCTATCCAACCTTGATGCAATGTGTTCAGGGCCCACCCTTTTTTTGCTCCAAGTATATTTTCCTTTATCTAGCTTAATATCGATCATATCTTATATGGAGATGTAGTCCTTGATTCTTCCTCTAAATGGATCATGAACAAGATTGCCTCCTTTTTTCTCCCATGGATGAAGAGTAGTATTGATCACTTTTTCTTGATATGCTAAAAGCATCTAGGCATTGATCATATTGAATACCTTCCTGGTGGAGAGATGAAGAAAACATAGCACAATCCAATGGAACAATTTTTGCTTCTCGATCAACATGAAGATTGAAGGAGGCCATAGTGTGCATAAACCTCTTGATGCTCCCCTTGAAATGACTTTAAAGACATTACATCCCCACCAAATACTATAGCTTGTGTGGAGGAATTCACGTTCCCCCAACTTTGTCTTCTAGAGTAAGAGGATATCAGGTCCCTCTTCTTTAATAATTGTTCGAAATACTAGGGGGGGATGAATCAGTGTTTCATTCACAATCATATTTTTCTCAACTTATGCTTTTATTTTCAAAGTCTTATTGAACCATTATTCCGTTAGAAACACATTATGTTGTAGCTCTATGCATATTTAGTAACCATGAGTATAATTTAACATAAGAGCAGATAAATTGTAAAAAGTAAAACACACCATCAACACATCAACACATCAACACATCAACACATCAACATATAGGGACAACAATTTTTTAGGTGGAAACCCAAAATGGAAGAAAACCATCATTGTTGTTGTTTGCTTTGTCTTCTTATTATTAGAGAAAATTCTTTACATCTTGCACCAGTGCATACTTTTACTAGTGCATAGTCTCCTACCTTCACTAAATTTTCTATTTGCTACTGGAAGGAAGCAACCACTCCCTCTAACTTCTTAGAAATACTGGTGGAGGCGGGGGGTCTGGTGAAGTAAAATTATAAGTGTGGACACAAACAAATTCCTCTAGCCCAATAATGGGTCTAGTCACAACTAATACATTCTATGGAAGATTTCCTTGGGTTAGAACCAATTAAGAGGTCCTACCTCTTAGTATGCTTATCCCGTTTGATGACGTCCTTGCTTTCTCACTCCAACTATTTCTCGCTTCCTTCTTCAAGCACCTAAAACAAGTAAACAACAACAAACAACCATGATAATAGAAAAATTGTAATTCAGCCTACTTAACAAGTCAAGAAACATTAAGCCATGAATATGTAAGATGACAAATCATGTAGGAAATCAATCGATAGTTGCATATATATTGAATCAAGAAGAGATTACAACCATTGCCTTGACGTTGTTGTTCTCCTCTGACAAGACCAGGTTCCCACACACTTATGCTAGCATGACATGATGGCCTCAATCAACAATAGTTTTAAGGCTCTTCCCTTTAGGCTTCACTCCAAAACAAAATAACACTTCTCCCTCACACAACTAGAGTGCTACAACTATGAATAACTTGTTGTTTACTCCAACCAAAAATAGCACTAGCACACCAACATTGACACTTCAACACTAACACTAGCTTGTGCTTGGGACGAAGGGAGGTTTATATAGGATGAATGGATGGGAGATGGATCCTCTTCTCATGGGAGAAGGTATTATCCCTTGAGGTAGTTCCATCATTATAGGGGAAAGGAGCCCAAACTGACATCCTCGACCCCATCCATCCAAACCAGTTACCAGACTTATGTTATGAAGCTTCTAGAGCTGGAAGCTTCTACTCTTAATTTAAAAAAATTTCCATAATAGGACCGACGTGACTGGAACACAGGTCAGTCGCTCCGATCGATGCTAGGGACAGTGTTAATCTTTGCACATCAGCACAGGGAAGACAAGAGCCATTAACATTGGTCTTGTAAACTGGGCAAAACAGAAGTTTCAGGGGAAATGGTGAAAAAGGGAATTGATCTGCTCATGAAGAGGAACACAATGGGGATTTCTTCATGAAGGGAAAGCATGTAGGGTTCACTGTAAAGGTCCTCCAGGATCAAGGAACAGGGAGTATAGGGACAGTGAAAAAATGTTGTGTAACAGGGGGGGATGAATCAGTATTTCATTCACAATCTTTTCTCAACTTGTGCTTTTATTTTCAAAGTCTTATTGAACCATCATTCCATTAGCAACATATTATGTTTTAGACCTATGCATATTTAGTAACCATGAGTAGAATTTAACATAAGAGCATATAAACCGTAAAAAGTACAACACACCATCAACACATCAACATATAGGGACAACAAATTTTTAGGTGGAAATCCAAAATGGGAGAAAACCATCATTGTTGTGGTTTGCTTTGTCTTCTTATTATTAAAGAAAATTCTTTACATCTTGCACTAGTGCACACTTTTTCTAGTGGGTAGGCTCCTACGTTCACTGAATTTTCTAGTTGCTATTGGAAGGAAGCAACCACTCCCTCTAACTTCTTGTGATCCATGTTTCACAATATTTCAAACTGGGACCACCTTTAACACCTTTAACAACAATTGATTTGGTAGGCCACTTTTCAAAATTTTTCAAACTAGACCTATAATACACCCAAGGATTCTTTGCACTCAAAATTTGTTCAAACACAAATGCTCATCAAACCAACTTTCATAAAGGACAAACACTTCTTTGTTGTAAGAACAAGATGCTATTCTCAAACTGAATCAATTGAACATGTACCAAAAAACTCATTAACATATACTATCACCGTAACTCATAAATTATTACATTCAAATCAAAGTTCTGAATATGAAAAGATACATCAACAAGCTTAAAAAACAACTAATAGTGAAACTTATAAGCAAGACAATGACAACAACATATCATGAGTAAAGATTTGAAGAAATGCATGGATTATCTTCTACCTTCAACTTCATACAACTTCTGAATACTTAGGGTTTGTCGCTACAACCACAACAATTAGTTTATCACGTATGATTTGTCATAAATACCTTTGATCTATTCACTGGATATGACCATTGAAAGCAATATTCTATCAATGATCTCTATACATTCTTATCTCAATTCATCATTCAAGTTACAACTAGTCAACAAGACATACAACCTTTGGATTCATCTTATAATGTCATTTACCAACCAAGACAATCTCACTATCAAAGTTAAGAACATCTCTACAAACACTTATGATAGATATATTACAAGTCACAAAAGCTTCTCCTAACACCAAGATCTACAGACAAGTCAAGTAGTAGCTACAAAAATCAAACACTTGAACACAAGCAACATACAAGAATCTTTGTCATTCAAAGCTTATCCTTATCTCTGCATACACACTGTTAAATCAATAACAAATTCTACATACACTATCAAGGCAACATAGTGAATAATGCATACACATCTCGACCTTCAACCTCTCTACATACACACTTTCAAATAAACAATAAACTTTGCATACACTATCAAGGAAACATAGTGACTTATGCATACACAACTCAACCTTCAACCTCTCCGCATATCAAGGAATAAAAGGACAAGCCATTCAAACCACACACTAATCCCTGCAAACATTAAAGTAATCTCTGCATACACACAGATATTTTTTGGAAAACCTTGTCTGCAACACAAACACGTGAGATACTACAACCTTTGTTTCGTTCAATCAGATCTTTACAAACAAGTCAACTAAAACTTCATTGTTCTACATATCAAAACCTCTCTATACAATGGCATCCAAAGGTCCTCTTTGTCTCTACAAAACCCTTCCAATAATCATTGCAAATTTGTCTCATAACCCTACAATATACACTGCATAATTTATGTATAAAGTAACACAATGATATATATATATATAGACTGTCAAAACATGTCATTGATCTATGTTTAACAATGATCACTGCAATTAATGGCTATGAATAAGATACCTATACATATAGGCCAGATCTAAACAAGTGATGTGAAAATATTTAGAAACATATGCACATTGTTCATAACAAGATCTCATTCATTTCTTCCTGCATCAAATACTAGACATAACACATTATAGGTCTATTCTATTTTCCCTCTATTACATTTGCAACAAACAAATTAGAGTGAATAGATATATTTACCCTTATATCTCTCAATGTTATACCTCATCCTTGCACCCTGATACACACGTGTATGAGACAAATCACAAGAAACTCAAAGAATGCACACACTAGCAACTCAATCTTCTTCTCCTTTTATAATCTCTATCCCCTGCTAATACCACAAGCAAATCCCTTGGATTTGTTGATGGGAAACCTTTGACAGAATCAAATAGGCATTGTTGGACCTTTCGCAAGACTACATTGGACAAAAACCATTGTTTATCCCTAATTTCTTTTCTTTTCTATGCTTACAGACAATAACACACCTCTACCCTTTAGGAAGTGTCTTATAACACATGTCTTGAACATAACACCTATGTTACCCTAGGTGGTAATGCCCCTTCAGCAATGGTAACCTACGTTACTCTATCTCCATGCTCTAAAAGCTGTGAAAACACAATCAAACTTCACTCAAACTTTATCCAACTTCTATCATGCCTTCTCCAACACCTGTGGATCCCGTCAAGCTTTGATAAGGCTTGAATAACACCTCACAAACCTCAATAGACCTTCTCCAACTTGTCACCATGTTAATTAGTAGAATTCACCACATTCAGGCCCTATAGACCTTATACAACCACAATCATCATCCTAGCATATCCATAATAGTGACAAGAACATGATGACAAGAGAGACAAGACATCCAAGTTAACATCAAGGCCAACACACTAGAAAATAATGCCAAAAATAAGGTTTTGAACTGTTGTTACTTTCCTTCAAATCCTAATCACAATTTTAGGAGACTAGTTTCATCATTTACTTGAAGTTTTTGTTAATCCTCCTTGTGAAGGAGACTAGCCTCCTTATTTTCTGGTTGCTCTTGGGCCTTTATTGTACATGCTTTTAATTGTTGGTTGTGTACCCAATTCCTTGTCTTTTCCTACTTGTTCATTTAAGATATCTTGCTTGGTCCTTTTGTCCACCTCTTTTATCATTTTCTTGGGTCATAGATCTTTCTTGCACTTTCCATCTAATCCCTCATAGGTCAATCTTGAGAGGAATGGCCTAGTTTCATTTTTTGTCGTAGAAGTAGAAAAGCAAACCTCCTTTTCATCTAATTCTATAATTTTTGTGGTTTTGATGGGTACTAGGGCATCTTACAAAGGGAGCATATCGCCAAATCATGCTTACTCTCTTATCGTCTCATTAGGGATCAATGGGGTTTCTGCATTTTCCATGGGTACTCGCATGTATTTCCTATTTTCAAAATTGGCAAGGACTTTATATCTATTTCTTGAGGGACCATGATTGTTGGATTCGCTACTTTATGGTGACTAAACTTCAAGAGGGAATTTTGAGGATGATGGGTCTTGAGGAGAAACAAGAGCCACATGTTGACGGTGCTGGACCCACCAACATGTCAAGGGATCTCCCCGTAAGAAGTCCCAATTAGACCTCAGACCATTTGGTGTAGGATTCCCAACAGTGGGTTGTACGGTAATGACTTGACTGTGATTTTGCATAGAGGCAAGTAAGATAACTCTGTTGGTAGCAAGGGTGTGACAGTTGCAGTAAGACAAGGAAGGTACATGAACAGTTTTAACACATGGAGAGTTGGGTGAGTGCGCCCCTTGGAAACCTGTGGTAGCACGGGGCTTGGAAGGGAACACACGAGCAAATATGCATCACAAAATGGAAATAAAGTTAACTAACAATCCAAAGTGATGGTTTAACCAATCAACACATTTTAGTAAGATTCATACATACTTATACATAATAGTCCATACATGCATGCGTAAGAAAATAGGTACATATACCATTTAGAGTAAACAAGATAGTTGGAATACAATATTACATATGCATGAAATGTGTTGGCTCTGTTATATTAAGAAGTGTAAGTTCTAGTCATACAATACATCCATGTCCAACCACTAGTTCCGACAGTCGAACGTTACAGCCACAACTGCTTGCTCCTCCAAAGAGATGTACTAGCTATGCGCAGTGGAGAAGCCAAGGCTCATTACAATACTATCCAAGCTCTCTCTAAGATAGTCTTATCGGAAGTTTGGGTGACCAAAAGCCTATACAATGAGTTATGAGGTGTTATTTATAGCAAAGGGTGGGGTGACCCTTGACATTCCCCTTTGAGACCATTCATCTAACTTCATGACTCTTCAACTACTCTATGACTGTTACATTCAACTATCGACACTTGAACTTCCACTTGACAAGATGTTACATTAAAGTGCACATATGCCCATGTGAGACAAATTGGCTTGAGCAAGCCATGCAAGACATCACTCACACTCAGACCGTTGTGGCGAGACCAAATCTTTGACATGCTTGTGATGGTAGAAGGTGATGAGCTAGTGCTAAGCTTGGTTGTCCGTGATGGTGTCCGTGCTCTCAATGGTGACATCTTGTTGAAGTGAACTCTTTCCTTCGTTGCATCTGGGTGCATTGATATGGCTCCTCTGTCCAACTCGTCTAATAGCATGTGCATAGTCATCCTGGTGTGACCGGTCTAACAACATGTTGATGTATAGTGTCTAAGATGCTCTCCAAGCATGTGTTGGTGGCCCTGCGCATCAACTTGTTGAGATACATGTTTAGCTCCAGTTGGAATTGCTTCTTGTCTTTTCCTTGGTGAGTGTGCCGAATGGGTGGGATCGCATGCATGCACATAATGGCATGCATGTTGCTGCATTCCCTTGAATAGGATCAACAACATTGCTCATCTTGTTCAATCTATGCGAGCTGTTAGGATGGAGCTATAACTTGTACGGGTGCAGCTTCATCCGTGAGTGCTTGTTGCACCCCTTGTTGTACCTATTCCTGCTGCAACTCATTCTCTCATCTACGCAGCTCTTGTTCTTCATTGAGTTCCTACTTCACCACATGCAACTCCTTTGTTCCATTCTCTGCCTTTGCGTGATCTTCATGTCGCGTCGTCACCTCATAGCCTAAGTCTCCAAAGTTGCTTTCATCACAAGTGGATCTGCTTGAGCTTGCAACTTTGTTCTGCCTCTGTGTTGTCAACAACCTTCTTCTTGCGTTCGTTGCATTCGATACGCTACCTTCAACTGTTATTGATGGTGCTACTTGTTGTGATGCTGCTGTTGTCATATCTTGATGTCCATGTCTATGAACAACTTGATGTCTTTGTGGGTAGGCAAGTTCATAAACACTTGATCGAATACATCCCCAAGTGTGCTCTGAGAGATGTCTTCTACTCTGCTCTCCTATAAGTCATTGTACCTATGCTGCTGAGAGATAGATGAACACCTAGAATTGCGTAATGCACAGTCCAACTTGGTCTGCTGAGGACTGAAACTGCACAATGCGCAATTTCAGTCAGTAGTGACATGCAACCATCAAACTGCATTGTGCAGTTTCTGGGCCCTACAAGAGACTGCCTCCAAGAATTGTGCAATGCAATCCTAGAGGTTAGTGCCTGGCTAGATTTGCACAATTTCTGGAGGAAGGAAGAACCTTCGCTTCCAGAAATTTGCAGTGCTAGCCGGGGAAGGCACGATTCTAGCCAAGGCAGCTCATTCTGACCAACGGGCTACTGAAAATATGAGGTGTGAATGGATGAGGAGATGAGTGCAAACAAGAGTGAATGATCGTTCATGCAGACAACAAGTGCAACATTCAGAAAACGGGAAAGCATGCAAGTGTGTGAAGCGAGTCGCTGCAACGACAATCGTCCATGCAAAAACAGTTCCATGCATACGACAATAGTGAGATGCAAACGAAAACTGAAACGATGTTAGTACAAGATAAATGCATGTAAATGACAAAAATCACTCACTAAAATCGAGTAGACAACACTCACACAAAGCGAAACACAAAAAGCGACAGAAATGCAATACAAGTCATGAACATCGAACTTACCCGAAGACAACTAAGCTAAATGTGCCAACGAATCCTAGATGCAATGCGGGATGCCAGAGCTGTAAGTTCGATGTGAGGAATGAGACGATCCTTGCATGTAACCTCCAACTGCTAAAAATAGATCCCAGAATCAAGGGATGCCTTTGCATGTAGCCTTGGGAAGAGTAGCCCATGCATGAAAATCATTTTTGCTCGGTCCTGGAGGGAACCGGTCAACTCAACTGCACATGCAAGAGCCTGCTCAACTGCTAGGAGAAAATGCAAATTTCTGGGAGGGAGTTGGGCTACCTAGCTAAGATAATTGCGCAATTTCTGGGCAGAGCGTCTGTGTGCTGCCTGCTTCCTAGGATTGTGAAATTCCTAGGCTGAGCAACCCTGCTGGGAAGAATTACACAATTTTCTTAGTGAAGCTTGACCGATAGATTTGCGCAATTCTGGAGCCCAATAGTCTGCCAGACAGAATTGCGCAATTTCTGGAGGGAAGGCTGGTTGCCCTCTAGAATTGTGTAATTTCTTGAGGGAGATACTCAACCTACAGTTGGACCAAATCCGGAAGAAAAATCTGTGAGGGGAATGCAACAAGCTCTTATGGACAGGCTATCATTCTGCAAGAAAATTACTCAAGCTTGTGTACTTAACGAAGCAAGACATGTTGCTGTGAAATGTTTGTAGGAAGCCTCCAAAACGAAGTTAAGGAAAAATTTTGGAGGGTGGTTGTAGCTGCTACAACACTTGGTGACACATTGGTAGAACTCCAGCTCTCTGAATGGACCTTGTTCATGAAAAGCAAGTCTAACACCTTTGGAAGTATTGTTCAGTTCTCAATTCATCTTGGTTTCACACTAGCTCGATTGTAAGATGTAGCATCTGCAAAGATCTTGATCGATTGACACACATTCCAAGCTAAGGAAACACATTTGTTTCGATTGGGGCTGAGGTGTATGTTGGTGCACTAGCAGTATAGTCATTAGATTTTTAGTTTCATCTCTGGTGTTACTCTGTTGCCAGTAGACCTGGACAGTACCCTCGCACAGTCACATAGGAACACAAGCATGGCTCTGCTACTAGCGAGCCTGGTCAATACCCTGACGGAGTTACTTGCATCACATCTTTGTGCAGGAAGCATTTCTCTTCTTTCGCCTTATTCATTTTTCATTTTTTAAAATTTTCACTTTTAACTTTTTGTTCTTTCATTTTTTCATTTTCACAACTGTGAATAACACTTATTCATTTGAGAGGCAAAAAAGGGATCCTGACTTATTGAGAGTAGAAAAGGTTGTTATTGTAGAAAAGTAGTTTATTGTACCTCTAACGTGCCTATTAAGGTTTTCCCCCTCACCTTACTCTACTTAACTGAGCTGATAAGGGTTAAGCCAAAACAACCGACTAGAGTAGGTGACACTAGTTAGCGTGCAAACATTGTGTTTTCCCCAAGGTTCACTTTGAACAATACATATTTTCCATCGACATATCATGGATTAAAAGTAACAAGTTCTTCATATAGAGGTTTTTATCACAAATAACCAATTAGTGATAGTTGTACAAGGCCTCTTGTATTTTACCTAGCTTGTTTCAAGAGTCATACATGGTTTCATGTGAAACTAACCTATGAACAAAACAAGAAAACAAACAACAAAGAAAAGTAGAAGCATAAGCAAAAGTGAAAGAAAAGTGAGTAATCAAACAAGCAAGCAAGCAAACAAAAAAACAAAACAAGCAAAGAAGCATGCAAGCAAACCAACTGAAAGCAAACACTACTACTCCTAAGCTAATGGTGCATGGGTCTGATCACGCGAAGTGATATTTCCAATGTAGCCACCAGTGCATTGGTTGACCCATGTTGGTGAAGGCTTGGTCTGTGAGCAACCTGGTTGTGCGGACCAACAAGAAAGAAAGATATAACAATGAAGACAAACACACTTCATGTTTACAAGTGCCCACAGGCATAAGTGAGTGCAAGTACATGACAAGCAATCCATTGAATTATCATGGTGTTGTGCGACACTGTGTGCAACTCTGAAGCATACACACATTCTTGACTATGACATGCAATAAAAAGAAAAGAAACAAAGACAACTTGCGTCGTGCATGCGTGCTTGCAATGTAAGATTCCTCTAATGCATGAGAAATAGGATCGTGCAGTTTGAGTGGAGGAAGCATGATCTGTGTGTGAGCTTGATCTTAAATGCATACAGATGAGTGATGAGGAGCCTCAGGTGATTGAACAATTTCCTGACCGGAAGTGAAACCGACCTCAGGATAGTGAGGGCTTGACATAACCATCAGCTCGGGCTAAATTGCCTCGACAGTTTGGGGTATTTCAACTTCATCGTCAGATTGATCATCATAAATTGGTGGCTTCGAAAAATCAACTACGATAGAATCATGATCGTGATCGGATATGGGAGTAAATGGATCACGATAACCACGATCAGAAAAATCGATGATTTCATCGACATCCTCATGATCTGATGAATCAAACAGAGGGGTAGATGAGAAGTGGACAAATCCATCCTCTGCGTTTCCGGTAAAGGCAAATGAAAGATCAAGTGGATTTTCAAAGAATGACTTATCCTCTCCATTGTCGGATGATGGACTGACATCCGGTGTGTCCTGCGAGTGGTCAACAATGGGTGCATCTGTGGATGAAGATACACATGTGAAATCATGGATGGAAGGTTCACTAAAAATATCAAGAAAGAACGGAGGAGGCTCGAACAAAAGGGAGTCATCCTTTATTGAGTGTTGATGCTCAAGTTCCCATTCATACTTTCCATGAATGATAGCGCATGCTGGTTGTGCAACACCAACTCCGTCAGTTTTTTGTTCCTCGTTCACAACAAGTGTAGAGTCCGGAATGGAAGAACACAACACAGTATCATCCGGAGGATTAGCCGAGTATGAAGACAGAGGTTGTGGTACAAAACGCATATGACAAATCGATGGAATCACAACCAAATCTACGCAAATATTAAGCGAAGTGATGTTGGGAGAATGTGACAGTTGAACAGATGTGCGAGCATGATCTCTTGCATCACTCTGCAGTGGTTGAGCTGTTTGATGAGGGGACGGCGGACAGTCACTTGTGATAGTGACCCTATCTGTCTGTGATTGTGCATATCCATCATTGAAGAATATTGAGCGAGGCTTGATTTCAAACTCCTTCTTGGGATGAAAAAAATTCTTAACTCAATACTTGAATTGGTCCCAAAGATAGAAAATTTTCATCTGGCACTTCGGAGCTTGAAACTGCAAATCACGGAAGTGTTGCCAAAAATCCATAAGCGATTCATGTAGAGCCTTCCATTGTTGTAACAATTTTTGGTCTAGATGGTCTCGATCAAAATGATAGAAAGTGTCTTCAATGCGATCACATAAGTGCTCAAGTGAGTGCACGCTGTCAGCTGGTAGGCTTCACAACTATCGATGTGGAGATTCACGAAGTGTGTATGCAAGCATAAAACTGTCATGTTTGTTAGAACATCCATCTTCCTCATGAAGCATGGAAAGAAAGTCATGTAAGAACTCAGGCCATGCCACTTCGCCTTCACCATCATATGTGTATGTGGATAAGAGATCGAAAAACTCCCTCGTGATGGTAACATATTCGACATGCGAAAAACATTGTGGAGGAAGGAGAGTGCAAGACTCCATGATAGATATGCAAATGTTAAAAACAGCATGAGAGGACACAACTTGTCATCTGGCCCTCCTAGCACTATAAATGTTGATGGTGCTGGACCCGCCAACATGTCAGGGGATCTCGCTGGTAAGAAGTCCCAATTAGACCTCAAACCGTTTGGTGTAGGAGTTCCAGCAGTGGGTCATAAGGTAATGCCTTGACCACGATTTCGCACATAGGTAGTAAGACAAAGAAGGTGCATGAATGGTTCTAACACATGGAGAGTTGGGTGAGTGCGCCCCTTGGAAACCTATGGTAGCACATGGTTTGGAAGGGAACACACAAGCAAAGATGCATTACAAACTAGAAAGCAAGTTAGCTAACAATCCAAAGTGATGGTTAAATCAGTCAACACATTTCAGTAAGATTCATACATACTTATACAAAATAGTGCATACATGAATACGTAAGAAAATATATACATATACCATTTAGAGTAAACAAGATAGCCGGAATACAATATGACATATGCATGAAACATGTTGGCTCTGTTATATTAAGAAGTGTAAGTTCCAGTCATACAATACATTCATGTCCAACCACTAGTTCCGACAACGGAACATTACAACCAAAACCACCTGCTCCTCCAAAGAGATGTACTAGCTCTGTGCAATGGAGAAGCCAAGGCTTGTTACGATACTGTCCAAGCTCTCTCTAAGATAGTCTTATCGGAAGCTTGGCTGACCAAAAGCCTATATAATGAGTTATGATGTGTTATTTATAGAAAAGGGTGGGGTGATCCTTGACATTACCCTTTGAGACCGTTCATCTACTCTCATGACTCTTCAGCTACTCTATCACTGTTACATTCAACTATCGACACTTGAACTTCCACTTGACAAGATGTTACATTACAATGCACATGTGCCCATGTGAGACAAAATGACTTGAGCAAGCCATGCAAGGCATCACTAACACTCAGACTGTTGTGGTGAGACCAACTCTTTGACATGCTTATGATGGTCAAAGGTGATGAGTTGATGCCAAGCTTAGTTGTCTGTGTTGCCGCCCCCATTTCGAACTGGGGTCCAATGTGGCGGTACTTTTGAATATAGAGATAATCAGGTTCCACACCCAACAAAGTGTGAATGCATGAGGAGATGAGTGCAAACAAGAGTGAATGATCATCCATGCAAACAACAAGTGCAGGATTCAGGAAACAGGAAATCATGCAAGTGTGTGAAGCAAGTCGCCTCGACAACGACCATCCTTGCAAAAGAGTTCCATGCATGCGAAAGTAGTGAGATGCAAATGAAAACTGAAACAATACTAGTACAAGCTAGTATGCATGTAAACGACAAGAAGCGCTCACTGAAACTGAGCAGACAACTCTCACACAAAGTGAAACAGAAAAAGTGACAGAAATGCAGCGCAAGTCATGAACAACGAGCTTACCCCAAGACAATTGAGTTGAATATGCCGACGACTCCTAGATGCAATGTGGGATACCAGAGCTGCAATGTCAATGTGAGGAATGAGCTCTGCAACTTCCAATTGATGAGTTTTGATAAGATTAATGTTGTGACGCGCATGCCACAAATCTAGGAAAAATGACACTTGACAGGAAGTTTCTGAGGTGATCCTTGCATGTAACCTCCAACTGCTAAAAATAGATCCCAGAATCAAGGGATGCCTTTTCATGTTGCCTTGGGAGGAGCAGCCCATGCATGCAAATAATTTGTGCTTGGTCCCGAAGGGAACCGATTAACTCAACTGCACATGCAAGGGCCGCTCAACTATTGGAAGAAATGTGCATTTCTGGGAGGGAGTTGGGTTGGCTGCCCAACAGATTTGCACAATTTCTGGGTAGAGAAGCTGAATGCTGCCCAAGATTGTGCAATTCCTGGGCTAAGTAACCTTGCTGGGAAGAATTGTGTAATTTTCTCAGTGAAGCTTGACTAGCAAATTTGCGCAATTCTCGAGCCTAGCAGGCTGCCATAAATAATTGCGAATTCCTGGACTGAGCAACCTTGCTGGGAAGAATTGTGTAATTTTCTCATTGAATATTGACTAACAGATTTGCGCAATTCTCGAGCCCAACAGTCTGCCAGACATAATTGCGTAATTTCTGGAGGGAAGGCTAGTTTCCCTCTAGAATTGTGCAATTTCTTGAGGGAGCTGATCAACTTGCAGCTGGACCAAGTCCGGAAGAACAACCTGTGAGGGGAATGCAACAAGCTCTAATGGATGGGCAATCATTCTGCAAGAAAATCATTGAAGCTTTTGTACTTGATGAAGTAAGACATGCTGCTATGAAAGATTGGTAGGGAGGCTCAAAAACGAAACTAAGGAAAAATTTTGGAGGGTGGTTGTAGCAGCTACAACACTTGGCGACACTCTGGTAGAACTCTAACTCTCTGAATGGGTCTTGTTCGTGAAAATCAAGTCTAACACCTCTAGAAGTATTGTTCAGTTCTGAGTTCATCTTGGTTTCACACTAGCTCGATTGTAAGATGTAGCATTTTCCAAGCTCTTGGTCGATTGACACACATTCCAAGCCAAGGCAACACAATTGCTTCGATTGGGGCCGAGGGGTATGTTGGTGCATAAGTAGTATAGTCGTCAGAGTCTTAGTTTCTTCTCTGGTGCTACTCTGCTGCTAGTAGGCCTAGACAGTACCCCTTCAGAGTCACATAGGAACAAAAGCATGGCTCCGTTGCCAGCGAGCCTGGTTAGTACCTCGACGGAGTTACTTGCATCACCTCTCTGTGCAGGAAGCCTTTCTCTTCTTTTGCCTTATTCATTTTTCATTTTTTGAAATGTTCACTTTTCATTTTTTTCGTTTTCACAACTGTGCATAACACTTATTCATTTGAGAGGTGGAAGGGGGATCCTGACTTATTGAGAGCATAAGAGGTTATTCCTGTAGAGAAGTAGTTTATTGTACCTCTGATGTTCTTGTTAAGGTTTCC
>APFE031569862.1:0-29841 GCA_000404065.3 Pinus taeda
TCAATGAAAATTGAAAAGTGTTTGAATTCCCATTAAGCACTTACCCAATGTCTAATTTTGACAGGATCATCAAACCAAGCATTTGACACTATAAATATATCCAATCCTTTTCCTATTTTCTCTTCATACACCTTCTTGTTCTTCTAAATAATTTTTAATTTAGTAAGTTCCATATTATATAAATTTATATCATCAAAATTTTTCAAAAATATTTTTTCGAAATATCAACTGAAGCCAAACCCTAAATCTATAAACTCTTCCATTTAACATTGATATTTTCATATTAATCACTATATGATCATACTAATGCATAATAAAATCATAGCCAAATTGATAATTTGAAATTAAAATATTTAATTTTTGTAAAATTGATGCAATGCATATTTATTATAAAAATCTCTAATTATATATTTAAAATAAGGACTAAAATAAAGCAACGTAATAACACAACATAATTTAAGATTTATTTTCCAATGAAATTTGGAACTCTGCATTTTCTATCCCTCCCTCCATGCCAAAATGACAAGCATAGAAGATTTGATCAAAAAGACTTGGGAAAGTGTAGATTTCCTTCTAATAAGCTACCAAAGACAGACAAATATATTCATGAGTGTACTTCATTTCTACTATCCAATGCAAAATTATCTCTCCCACTCGACCCCAAAGTAAAAGGTCTTTGATAAAATTTCGAGCTTCACAAAGGCAAGGTGCTAGGTTTGAGTTATGCTCCTAAAATAATCATAGATTTGTTTAAGTTCCAAATGGCATAGAAACTAAAAAAATAAAACACAGGTGTTTTCTTTGGCGAGGCCCCTAGATCGTCATAGGATGCATTATCTAGTTTGCGCTGGTGCCTTTTTCGCTCTCTAGGACTTAGGGTTTGGGAAATCCCCTCTATGTTTCTAATAGCCCAAAAATTATCTATAACATTGGTGGGTTCATGATGTTTTGAATTCTATGGGGTTTCATCATCATGGCAACCTTTGCCAAGTTGGAAAACACTCTCAATTGGGTCGAAGGTATGTATCATTCACAAATATTTCTCGTTACGTGGGTTTTTTTCAAACATTTGTTAAATTTGTGTTATTTTATAATCTTCAATAGCTAGTCTGATAAAATCGTGTATATGAATTTTCTGGTAGTGTTGAAATTATAGGAAATTTGCATCCAGATGGGGTCCTAAGGTTAAGAAGGGTTTGTGCTTCTTTGTACTCGTTGGGTTCACCAAGTCCTATGGTTGGGTTTTGAAATTTCCTATCTTTATTTCTGAAATTTTGTTTATTTCCTCCAAAAACCACACATTATCCATGTTTAAGACGTGGATGTAATAGATATGCTAATGGGCACTGGAGATTTAGAGTATCTTCTGCAAAGGTTCACCATTTCATTTTTTTCATTTTTGTCTTTATAATTGATCTTGAGTTTTTGGTATTTTAAAGTTTTCTCTATAGAAATTGCTTTAAACCTTTCATATTCATAGCAGTCCTTTGTTGCCATATTTTTTGTACCTTGAATTTTTGTAAGGACCATTTTAGGGTAGTATGTATAGACATTCATTTTCTATATCCTTGTCTATATCTTTGAGGTCACCTTTTTAGGTCATGCCCATTTCAACATACTAAAAATCCTATGTATTTAGGACGTGAAGGACATATCTAGTTTATTTTTCCCTTTCATACTGAAAAATTGAGCTTTTAAATCAAATTTAGTGTTGTTGGCATGAAAGTGAATCATCTTACTTACTTCAACCAATACTATGCACTTGCTTATTTGTGTGTCTAATGTTCCCATTTTTTGAAATGGTTTCTTTGGTGAGGCCCCTAGATCATCTTAGGATGTGTTATCTAGTCTGCACCAGTGCCTCTTTTGTGCTCTGGGACTTAGGGTTTGTGGAAATCTCATATATGTTTCTAATAGTCAAGAAGTTATCTATAACGCTGGTGGGTTCGTGATGTTTTGAATTCTACGGGTTTCATCATCATGATAACATTTGCCAATTTGGAAAACACTCTCAATTGAGTCGAAGGTATGTATAATTCACAAAGATTTCTCATTACATGGATCTTTTTTTCAAACATTTTTAAAATTTGTATTATTTTATAAGCTTCAGCAGTTGGTATGACAAAATCGTGTATTTGAATATTTTTATAGTGTTGAAACTATAGGAAATTTTCATCTAGATGGGGTCTTGAGATTAAAAAGGGTTTTTTCTTCTTTGTACTAGTTGAATTAATCAAGTCCTAGGGTTGGGTTTTCAAACTGCCTATCTTTATTTTTGAAAATCTGATTATTTTTTCCAAAAACTACACATCTAGTCCATGTTTACGATGTGGATGTAATAGATATGCTAATGGGCATTGAATATTCAAATTCTCTTCTACAAAGGTTCACCATTGCATTATTTTCATTTGTCTTTATACTTGATCTTGACTTTTTGGTATTTTAAAGTTTTCACTATAGAAATTGCAGTAAACCCTTCATATTCGTAGGAGGCCCTTGTTGCCAGATTTTTTGTACCTTGAATTTTTGTAAGGACCATTTTAGGGTACTATGTATAGACATTCATTTTTTGTATTCTTGTCTATATAGTATATCTTTGAGGCCACCTTTTTAGGTCATGCTAATTTCGACATACTAAAAATCTTGTGTATTTAGGATGTGAAGGACATATCTAGTTTATTTTTCCCTTTTATACTAAAAAATCGAGCTTTTGAATCAAATTTAGTGTTGTTGGCATGAATGTGAATCATTTTATTTGTTTCTACCGATACTCTACACTTTTTTATTTGTGTCTCTAATGTTCCCATTGTTTAAAATGGTTTTCTCCTTTTTATGTTGGATTACGGAAAATAAATTTTAATTTATGTTGTTTCTAATGGTTGATATGACTATTTTGACCCATGATATTTTTTATTATATAAATAGGATAGGGATATTCCATTGTTGTTTCATTATAGTGTTGATTGTTACAGTAAAATTATAAAAATTCTAGTGCATTTTCTCTTTATTGCTTTACAATTGTTTTGTATTCTCACATCAAAACCACTTAGGGAAGGACTATGTTTCAAGGTTCTCTGAACTTCAACATTGAGATTTGAAATTTGGAGAACCTAGAAAATATTTGAGGTTCGATTGAACTTATGGTCATCACCAGTCCATAGTAGCATATATATATATTTTATTTATATATATATATATATATATATTATATATATATATATTTATATATATATATAAATATTAATATATTTTTTATATATATTTATAATTATATATATATATATATATAATATATTATATATATATATATATATATATATATATATATATTATATATATAATATATATAAACCTAATGGAAAACCTCATATGAACCTCATTGAAAAAATTGAACTATAATTAAACCTAATCATTGTTGAACCTGAACTTCAACCTCAAGTGTGTGACTTTGGGCAAGGATACACTTCCTGTCAGGGATGTACTCTTATGATTCTTCTCACATTCACTAATGAGAGGGTATTTTCACTTTTATTATTCTACATAGAAAATTAAGAATTTTAGGTGATTTGTCATGATTATTTATGTCCCGAGAGTGCCTAAATATTTTTTATCTTGTATTATTTCACAAATTATGGAGAATAATAATTAGTTATAAATGTTGACATTTTTGTGCTTCGATATAAGGAGCTTTATTGTAAATTGTATGCAGAGTTGATGGATGTTGTCCATAAGAAAGCATCCTTATAGGAACTTCACAAATTGATAACATCAAAGCAGTACATAGCATGGAAAAAGACATTGGAAAAGATAATGTTCAAATATGTGGAACTTTGTGTGGATATGAGGTGTGGCAGGTTTGCAGAGGATGGACTTATTCAATATCGCATTGTATGCGCACAAATGAATGTCAGATCCTTGGAGGAGGTTATCAAGTATTTCCTCCATCTCTCCAACGAGAAGGTTGAACAAGCTCAAGCTCAACCACAAGCATCTAAGATTGCTCTTTATGTTGAGGACTTAGAGGAAGAGAATATGCCAGATGACTTGATGCTCAGTTATATCAATGGAGAGAAAAGGAAAGACAAGCCTGATTAGTAACTAGTTACCCCATGCTTTAAATTTGTTTGGGAAACATATAGGATCGTATTTGAAATACTTCTTGAATCGTAACAATTCAAAGCTAGAAGCATCATATGCGGTGAGTGCATATTAACTAGTGTTGGAATAGATGGAACAATTGCTTAATTTGGATAATTTTATAGTAATGGTTGTTAACATGTATTCCACTTAATTATTTCACTAACAACACCAAATAGCTTACTGCAATCTCAGCAGTGGATACAATGACATTGATTGAGCCTTAACTATCTTGTTTTAGGAGCTTTAAATGTTTGTCTGTGGAAAATATGGCATAGTTGTTCTATATATTGTTTTTCAACAATAGAGTATATATTTTGTTTCAATGACAGAGACACATGCTCCACTCCTTATAGCATGTGTAGTGGATATAAAATCTAATGATTACATAAAGGAAAAATATTGTGTTGTTTTTTAGTTGCATGTTAAAAGTGTTTTGAATAAGCTCTTTATCCTAGAATGGCTAACTACAATCCTAAATGGATTGACAGATGGCTACACATTGAGCCTTTCAGTTATGTTTTTAATATAAATGGACAACATAGTTTCGTTGACTTAGTGAAATAATACACAAACATCTTGTGAATTTCAATAAGTGCAGGGATCAAAGAGATAGACCTAAGTTGAATCTCCATGAGAGTTTATAGCTTTAACTTGATACAAGGTTTGAGCAACTGAAGGCTACAACTGAGCTTGAGCTCTGATAGGTTGGTGAGCTTAATTTTTTATTTGTAATATATTGTTGCCTTATATTATTTCTTATGACGGATGGCATATCATATGTAGGAATATTTTCACTCTATAGAAGATATTCCTTGCCTTATGTGTATGGTCAAGATTATGAAGAAGACTCCTAAACCCCAAATGATGGAAATTTTCTATTCAAAGTTAGAAAAGATATTTTGGCTATTAGGAAGTCATGTGTATCATGCTTATGCATAGTACAAGCTCTATATCCTCCCGAAAAGCTACAATAAATACTTAGCATAGAAGGATTTGCAGCTAATGGCATCATCTCAAGTGTTGGTTGCCATTTCTATTATGCCTTATGATCACAAGCATGTGGCTAACCATTTTGAATTGGAGAATGAGAAGGAAAGAAGTTCAATAATGGCTAGTCTTTGGGATTTAGTTTGGATTTTAAAATTGATACCAAAGAAGTGGTAAGTTATTTCAATGAAAGGGCTTAAGTTCATCTATCACTGTTTGAGATTTTTCCATTTGTATAGGTTTTTTGAATATAAGTGTTATATTTTATGCTTAGTTCAAGGAGTTTTCTTCCAATATGTCTAATAATAATATTTTTTTTGGCAGTTGTCACGCTCAACACTTCTATTTGAAACGGTAAGTAATAGGTATAGAGATCATTAAAACATTTAATAATGAAATTAAGTCCTTCCTTGCTATTGCTGAGAAGTCAGAGCACATATATATTATGCTAAGAAATTTTTATGTGTGTACAATTTTTCGTTTTAGCAAGCTACTTGTTTTCAATTATAACTAGATAGAATGTGTTCAAATATTAGGAAAAATTTTACTATATCTACTTATATTTATAGATAATACTAAAACTTTGTACCATATAATCATAATGCACTTCATTTTTTAATAATTCAAAAGCGTCTTGACCTCAAACTATTTGGTTCTACGTATCTCCATTATTGCTTATAAAAAGATGATTTATGTTAACTATTACCTTATGTTATCCTCCACAATGTCCCAAGCTGAGAGGAGATCGACAGAGGTAACCATAGACCAAGCTTTTAGTTTGGTAGCTAGCTCTACCAAACCAGAGAGGGATTTCTCTATGAAATCATAGTCAAGAGATGAATGGAATGTAAAGGATTTTAGACTAGATAACTAGGCTCAAGTGGGTTTTTGAAAATTTAGGGTTTCACTAATAGATAAGGGAGAAGAAATAGGTAGATAGATCAAAGGATCAAAAGGTTACAGCAACAAAGATATAAAGAAGCAAGGTAGCAATACTTTTGTGATTGATCTTAAGGTTTGTCGGTGTAGTGTAGTGTTTAGAAGAAGCAAAAGGTCTTAATGAGCATGAAACATGAAATCATTAAGCAAGAAAGAAAGTAACGCATAATGATTTTTCCATCAAAACGGAGTCTTATGCAAAGAATCATGTTTATAAACTATAAGGAAACCCATTGAAGAATTGATGAATGGAAAGAGAAGATGAATATATTTCATATAAATCTATAACAAAGAGAAAAACATCACAAACTTGTTGCACATTAATTCCTAGATAATAGCTCCAAACTGTGTCCTTTGATTTCCAGAAAATGTCCAAGTACAAGCTACAATAGTTCTCTCCTCTGAAATCCAACCTCTTCTATGAGTGAGAAACTGATACATGAAGACCAAAAAAACATATCCCCACTCTAAGGGGTCAAATCTATGACTCTAGGAACTATTCCATGAGGTGTTCCAACCAAACCCCAATGTCTAGGGAAGTTAAAAACAACTTCTACAATTAACTTTGACTCCAACCTCTCTCATAAATGAGGCCAAATTTACATCAAGAAAACTTACAAAGACTAACCACCTACTATTACATCATATTTACAGTAATATTACTTAATTACATCGTTCATGTCACGCTTTTTACTTTTACCAAAGTCGAACTAGGAATTACAAAAAATTACACGGTGAAAATTTTACAAAAATCTCATAAATTTTCAGGTGCGCATCAAGATTTTGGGGGCCATTTGTGAGTGCCTTTCTGAAGTCCAAGTCTAGATCTAAATCTTGTTCTAGAAATCTGGGATAGTGTATATGTCTTTAGAGTATTTTTTGACCCAAAATTACCCATTTTTGGCTGAGATGTGGCCATCTTCCCAAGGTGTCTCCAGGTGCACAACGAAATGGAAAAAGAGGGGCAGAAAGGTGATTTTTGACCTCTTTTTTGAAAATTTCTCAAAAACTATGGCTTGGACTAGGAAATTGAGAAAATGGGTTTTGAGAGGGGGTCATATGCTTTCCAAAAAGTTTGATTTTCTATCATTTGGAACCCTGAGGAAGAAGCACAGTGTGTGTGAGCTCGCTACGCCCCTAGACATAAATTGCCAAAAACTACAAGTCTACACCAATTTGCACCAAAACACAAAATTCTCTCCAAATCCTCCCAAAATTTGTCTAGAGATACCTAATGAAGTATGTTATGCAGTAATGGATGCATCAGCAAGAAAATCTAACTTACCCTTCTCCTCTTGGTTGATTAGGGTTTCATCTAGTTTTGCCTTCATTTGCTTGACTTTGACCTTTAAAAATTGATTTCTTGTGTAGTAATCGATGGCCATTTTCCTTTTTAACTTGTTATTCCTATTGGCCTTGTCAAGGAGATTCTCAAGGCGGTGATTGAGTTTGTCAATACAAAAGTTTCTGTTCTCATTTATTTCCATGGTAAGCCTCTCTTCAAAGGTCAATTCTTCTATTGGTGGATTTTTCTCTCTTTCCCTTTGAAGTGCCTTCCTAAGACCGATTGTCCTTGGTATCTTCCTTACCACATGCCTTTCATGTTGCTCAATGTCCTCATGGTCCATCACTGCCTTGCCTTTCATCTCTTGATTCTTGGCTTCGAATTTCTCTTTCTCCATGACTTGTTGTTTTGCCTTAAGTTGATTGTTTTCTTGCTCAAGGAATGAAATGATGAATTTGGCCCTTGCCAAATTGTCCTTGAGCTCCATGATCTAAGAATCTTTCTCTTCGATGACTTTTTGCAGATTTTTATGCTTATCTTGTGCCTCCAAGTCAACTAGGTCAAATTCATGCTCAATGGGCTCCTCATCATGCAAAGAAGCCTCATGATGTGATGGTGATCCATGTTCTGCTGATGTAGTAGGCTTGGTCCGTTCCTCAATTTGAGGAGAAAACAAAAACCTTCTACCTCTCTGATATGTCTTGGTCACCTTAGGCCTAGGTGCCTTGGAAACGTCATCATGTTTGCTTGATGACCCCACCTCCATGGACTGTGCTAACATGGTTTGGTGCTAGCTTGATGAAGTGGTCATATGCATTTTCAAGGTTACCTCAATGAAGGTTCATGTGTCATGTTCTTCTCCACCAATTGATGGAGTACTATAACCTTTATCAGGCTATGGTGAAAGAGGTTGGGGTAATGCTCTTTGCCTTTCAATTGCATGCTTTCAGACATTTTGGTTAGGCTCCTATACAAGTAAATTTGTACAATGCATTTTTTTGTTAATAAAAAATAATTTATATATTTAAAATAAAGATTACAATAAAACAACGTAATAACACAACATAATTTAAGATTTATTTTCTAATGAAATTTGGAACTCTCCATTTTCTATCCCTCCCTGCATGCCAAAATGACAAGCATAGAAGATTTGATTAAAAAGAATTGGAAATGTGTAGATTTCCTTCTAATGAGCTACCAAAGATAGGAAATATATTCATGAGTGTACTTCAGTTCTACTATCCAATGCAAAAGTATCTCTCCCACTCTACCCCAAAGTAAGAGGTCTTTGATAAAATTTCGAGCTTCACAAAGGCAAGGTGCTAGGTTTGAGTTGTGCTCCTGAATTGTCATAGATTTGTTTAAGTTCCAAATGGCATAGGAACTAAGAAAATAAATCACAGGTGTTTTCTTTGGCGAGGCCCCTAGATTGTCTCAGGATGCATTATCTAGTCTGCACTAGTTCCTCTTTCACGCTCTGGGACTTAAGGTATGGGGAAATCCCCTATATGTTTCTAATAGCCCAATAATTATCTATAATGTTGGTGGGTTCATGATGTTTTGAATTATAGAAGGTTTCATCATCATGACAACCTTTGCCAAGTTCGAAAACGCTCTCAATCGGGTCGAAGGTACGTGTAATTCACAGAGCTTTCTCATTACATGGTTTTTTTTTCAAACATTTGTTATATTTGTATTATTTTATAATATTCAACAGCTGGTCTGATAAAATCGTGTATATGAATTTCCTTGTAGTGTTGAAATTATAGGAAATTTTCATCTAGAGAGGGTCCTGAGATTAATAAGGGTTTGTGCTTCTTTGTACTAGCTGGGTTCATCAAGTCTAAGGGTTGGGTTTTGAAATTTCCTATCTTTATTTCTGAAATTTTGTTTATTTTCTCCAAAAACCACACATTATCCATGTTTAAGACGTGGATGTAATAGATATGATAATGGGCAGTGAAGATTCAGAGTATCTTCTACAAAGGTTCAACATTTCATTGCTTTCTTTTTTGTCTTTATAATTGATCTTGAGTTTTTGGTATTTTAAAGTTTTCCCTGTAGAAATTGCTTTAAACCCTTCATATTCATAAGAGGCCCTTGTTGCCAGATTTTTTGTAGTATGGATAGGAATTCATTCTTTGTAGCCTTGTCTATATCTTTGAGGCCACCTTTTTAGGTCATGCCAATTTCGACATACTAAAAATCATGTGTATTTAGGACGTGAAGGACATATCTAGTTTCTTTTTCCCTTTTGTACTGAAAAATTGAGCTTTTGAATCCAATTTAGTTTGGTTGTCATGAAAGTGAATCATTTTACTTATTTCGACTAACACTCTACACTTGTTTATTTGTGTGTCTAATGTTCCAATTGTTTGAAATGGTTTCTTTGGTAAGGACCCTAGATCATCTCAGAATGTTTTATCTAGTCTGCGCTGGTGCCTTTTTTGTGCTTTGCGACTTAGGGTTTGGGGAAATATCCTATATGTTTCTAATATCCGAGCAGTTATAGATAATGTTGGTGGGTTCATGATGTTTTGAATTGTAAGGGGTTTCATCATCATGACAACATTTGAAAAGTTGGAAAACACTCTCAATCAGGTCGAAGGTATGTATCATTAACAAAGATTTCTCATTACATGGATTTGTTTTCAAACATTTTTTAAATTTGTATTATTTTATAAGCTTCAGCAGCTGGTCTGATAAAATTGTGTATATGAATATTTTTTAGTGTTGAAATTATAGGAAATTTGCATCTAGATGGGGTCTTGAGATTAAGAAGGGTTTATGCTTCTTTGTACTAGCTCAGTTCATCAAGTCCTAGGGTTAAGTTTTCAAACTATCTATCTTTATTTTTGAAAATCTGATTATTTTCTCCAAAATCTGCACATCCAATCCATGTTTACGATGTGGTTATAATAGATATGCTAATGGGCATTGAAGATTCATAATATCTTCTACAAAGGTTCACCATTGCATTGTTTTCATTTTTGTCTTTATACTTGATCTTGAAATTTTGGTATTTTAAAGTTTTCACTCTAGAAATTGCTTTAAACCCTTCATATTCATACCAGGCCCTTGTTGCCAAAGTTTTTGTACCTTGAATTTTTGTAAGAACCATTTTAGGGTAGTATGTATAGACATTAATTTTATGTAGTCTTGTCTTTATAGTATATCTTTGAGACCACATTTTTAGGTCATGCTAATTTTGACATACTAAAACCCCTGCATATCTAGGATGTGAAGGACATATCTAGTTTATTTTTCCCTTTTATACTAAAAAATTGAGCTTTTGAATCAAATTTAGTGTTGCTGGCATGAAAGTGAATCATTTTACTTATTTCTACCAATACTCTGCACTTGTTAATTTGTGTGTTTAATGTTCCCATTGTTTAAAATGGTTTTCTCCTTTTTATGTTGGATTATGGAAAATAAATTTTAATTTATGTTTTTTGAGTGGTTGATATGACTATTTTTATCCATGGTATTTTTTATTATAGAAATATGATAGGGATATTCCATTGTTGTTTTGTTATAGTTTTGGTTGTTATAGTAAAATCATAAAAAGTCTAGTGCATTTGCTCTTTATTGCTTTACAATTGTTTTGTATTTTCACTTCAAAACCACTTAGGCAAGGACTATGTTTCAAGGTTCTATGAACTTCAACATTGAGATTTGAAATTTGGAGAACCTAAAAAAATATTTGAGGTTCGATGAACCTTATGGTCATTCACCAAGTCCATAGATTAATCTCATAAATAACATCATGTCACAACTCAAGCTTATAGTCTATCCTGGCAGTTTCCAAGTCCATAGTAGCATATATATAGAAAATTTATATACTATATAGATAAACCTAATGGAAAACCTCATTTGAACCTCATAAAAAAAATTGAACTCTAATTAAACCTAATCATTGTTGAACCTGAACTTCAACCTTGAGTGTGTAACTTGGGGCAAGGATACACTTCCTGCCAAGGATGTACTCTTATGATTCTTCTCACATTCACTATTGAGAGGTTCTTTGCACTTTTATTATTTTACATAGAAAATTAAGAATTATTCGGTGATTTTTTATGATTATTTATGTCCTCAGAGTGTCTAAATATTTTTTGTCTTGTATTATTTCAGAAATTATGGAGAATAATAATTGGTTATCAATGTTGACACTTTTGTGCTTCGACATAAGGAACAATACATAAGAAGAGATTGTCTCATTATCTCACATCTGAGTTGAAATATTTTATAGAAATAATCATAAAAAATAAATGGCACATGCTTAGTGCCTAAATGTGAACACATGAAACCACAGTAATATATTTTTAGAAGTAGAAATACGTGCCTAACACTTTCAGTAATGATATAGAATATTAATGAGCTTTATTGTAAATTGTATGTAGAGTTGATGAATGTTGGCCAGGAGCAATCATCATTATAGGCACTTAACAACTTGATAACATCAAAGAGGTATAGAGCATGGAAAAACACATTGGAAAAGATAATGTTCAAATATGTGGAACTTTGTGTGGATATGAGGCGTGGCAAGTTTGCAAAGGATGGACTTATTCAATGTCACATTATATGCCTGCAAATGAATGCCAGCTCCTTGGAGAAGGTTATCAAGTATTTCCTCCGTCTATCCAACAAGAAGGTTGAACGGGCTCAAGCTCAAGCATAAGCAATGAG
This sequence comes from Pinus taeda, assembly GCA_000404065.3. Lineage (NCBI taxonomy): Eukaryota > Viridiplantae > Streptophyta > Pinopsida > Pinales > Pinaceae > Pinus > Pinus taeda. The sequence goes on from APFE031569862.1 coordinate 12,038, forward strand.
ATACTCTTGATGTTGAAGACTTGGAGGCAGAGAATATGCTAGACGACTTGATGCCCAATTATTTTAGTGGAGAGAAAAGGAAAGACAAGTTTGATTAGGAATTGGTTACCCCATGCTTTAAATTTCTTTTGGAAACCTATAATATTGTACTTGAAATACTTCATGAATCATAATAATTCAAAGCTGGAAGCATCATATGTGGTGAGTGCATGTTAATTAGTGTTGGAATAGATGGAACAATTGATTAATTTGGATAATTTTATAGTAATGGTTGTTAACATGTATTCCACTTAATTATTTCACTAAAAACTCCAATAGCCTACCCTAATCCCAGCAGTGGATACACTAACATTGATTGATCCTCAACTATCTTTTTTTAGGAGCTTTAAATGTTTGTATATGGCAAGTATGGCATAGTTTGTTCTATATATTGTTTTTCAACGATAGAGTATATATTTTGTTTCAATGACAAAGACACATGTTGCACTCCTTCTAGCATGTGTAGTGGATATGACATCTAACGATTAGATAAAGGAAAAGTATTGTGTTGTTTTTTAGTTGTCCGTTAAAAAGTGTTTTGAATAAGGTCTTTATTCTAGTATGGCTAACTACAATCCTAAATGGATTGACAGATGAATGCACATTGAGCCTTTTAGTTATGTTTGTGAGATAAATGGACAACACAGTTTCGTCAACTTAGTGAAATAATACATAAACATCTTGTGAATTTCAATAAATGCAGGGATCAAAGAGATAGGCCTAATTTGAATCTCCATGAGAGTTTATAGCTTTAACTTGATACAAGATTTGAGCAACTGAACGTTGCAACTGAGTTTGAGCTCTGATAGGTTGGTGAGCTTAATTTTTTAATTCTAATATGTTATTGCCTTATATTATTTCTTATGATGGATGGCATATAATATGTAGGAAGCTTTTCACTCTATAGAAGATATTCATGGCTTTGTGTGTATGGTCAAGATTCTGAAGAAGACTCCTAAACCTCAAATGATGGAAATTTTCTATTCAAAGGTAAAAAAGATATTTTGGATATTAGAAAGTCATTTGTATCATGCTTATGCATAGTACAAGCTCTATATCCTCCATAAAAGCTACAATAAATACTTAGCATAGAAGGATTTGCAGCTGATGGCATCATCTCAAGTGTTGGTTTCCATTTCTATTATGCTTTAGGATCACAAGCATTTGGCTCACCATTTTGAACTGGAGAATGAGAAGGAAAGAAGTTCAATAATGGCCAGCTTTTGGGATTTAGTTTGGATTCTAAAATGGATACCAGAGAAGTGGTAAGTTATTTCAATGAAAGGGCTTAATTTCATCTGTCACTGTTTGAGATGTTTGTATTTGTATAGGTTTTTCCAATATAAATATTATATTTTATGCTTAGTTCAAGGAGTTTTCTTCCAATATGTCTAATAATAATATTTTTTTTGGCAATTGTCATGCTCAAGACTTTTATCTGAAATGGTAAGTAATAGGTATAAAGCTCATTAAAGCATTTATTGATGAAATTAAGTCCTTCCTTGATGTTGCTGAGAATTCAGAGCACATATATATTCTGCTAAGCACTTTTTATGCTTGTATAGTTTTTTTTGTTTTAGCAAGCTACATGATTTCAATTATAATAGGATAGAATGTGGTGAAATATTAGGACAAATTTTACTATATCTACTTATGTTTATACCTTATACTAAAATTTTGTACCATATAATCATAATTCACTTGATTTTTCAATAATTCAAAAGAATCTTCACCTCAAACTATTTGGTTCTACGTATCTCAATTATCGCTTATAAAAAGATGGTTTATGTTAAACATCGCCTTTTTTTATCCTCCACAATGTCCCAGGTTGAGAGGAGATCAACAGAGGTAACCACAAACCAAGATTTTAGTTTGGTAGCTACCCCTATCAAAACATAGAGGGATCTCTCTATGAAATCACATTCATGAGATGACTGAATTGTAAAGGATTTTAGACTAGATAGCTAGCCACAGGTGGGTTTTGGAAAATTTAGGGTTTTGTTGTTGGATAAGGGAGAAAAACCAAGTAGCTAGGTCAGAAGATCAAAGGGTTACAACAATAAAGATATAAAGGAGAAAGGTAGAAATACTTTTGTCATGAATCTTAGGGTTTGTTAGTGTAGTGTAGTGTTTAGAAGAAGCAAAATGTCTTAATGAGCATGATACATGAATTCATTAAACAAGAAATAAAGTAACACATTATGATTTTTCCATCAAAACAGATCTTTATGCAAATAATTATGTTTATAAACTGTAAGGAAAACCATTTAAGAATTGATGAATGGAAAGAGAAGATGAATATCTTTCATATAAAGCTATAACAGAGAACAAACAACATCACAAGCTTACTGCATATGAATTTCTAGATAATAGCTGCAAATTGTGTCCTTTGATTTCCAGAAAATGTCCAAGTACAAGCTACAATAGTTCTCTCCTCTGAAATTCAACATGTTATATGACTAAGAAACTGATACGTAAACACCAAAACAACATCTCCCCACTCTCAGGGGTCGAATTCATGACTCTAGGAACTATTCCATGAGGTGTTCTAACCAAACCCTAATGTCTAGGGAAGTTAAAAAGAACTTCTACAATTAACTTTGACTCCAAATTCTCTCATAAATGAGGCCAAATTTACATAAAAACAAATTACAAATACTAACAACCCACTATTACATCATATTTATAGTAATATTACTTAATTACATCATTCACATCACCCTTTTTACTTTTACCAAAAAACTACACAGTGAAAATCTTACGAAAATCTCATAAATTTCCAAGTGCGCAGTGAGCTTTTGGAGGCCATTTGTGGGAGCCCTTCTGAAGTCCAAGTCCATATCTAAAGCATGTTCTGGAAATCTGGGACACTGTAGATGTATTTAGAGCATTTTTCACTCAAAATGACCCATTTTTTGCTGAGATATGGCCATTTTTCTAAGGTGTCTCCAGGTCCACAACGAAAAGGAAAAAAAGGGGCAGAAAGGTGATTTTTGGCCTCTTTTTTGCAAATTTCTAAAAAAATGAGCCCTGGATTAGGAAAATGGGAAAATCGGTTTTGAGATGGGGTCATAATATTTCTAAAAATGTTGATTTTCCATCATTTTGATCCCTAAGGAAGAAGCGCAGTGTAAGCTCGTTGCGCTCCTAGACAGAAATTGGCAAAACCTACAAGTCTACACCAAAACACAAAATTTTCTCCAAATCAGCCAAAAATTTGTCAAGAGATGCCTGATGAGATATGTTATTCAATCATGGATGCATTAGAAAGAAAATATAACTTACCCTTCTCCTCTTGGCTAATTAGGGTTTCATCTAGTTTTGCCTTCATTTGCTTGGATTTGACCTTTAAATATAATTTCTTGTGTAGTAATGGATGGCCACTTTCCTTTGCAACTTGTTATCCCTGTTGGACTTGTCAAGGAGACTCTCAAGTTGGTGATTGACTATTTCAAGGAAAAACTCTCTGTCCTCATTTATTTCCATGGTAACCCTCTCTTCAAATGTCAATTCTTCTATTGGTGACTTTTGCTCTCTTTCCCTCTAAAGTGCCTTCCTAATACCCATTGTCCTTAGTATCTTCCTTGCCACATGTCCTTCATGCTGCTAGTGTCCTCATGGTCCATCACTACATTGCCTTTCATCTCTTTCTTCCTGGCTTTGAATTATATTTCTCCGTGACTAGTTGTTTTGCCTTAAGTTCATTGTTTTCTTGCTCAAGGAATGAAATGATGAATTTGGACCATGCCAAATTGTCCTTGAGCTCCATGATCTGATAATCCTTCTCTTTGTTTACTTGTTGCAAGGTTTGATGCATATCTTGTGCCTCCAATTCAACTAGGTCAAAGTCATGCTCAATGGGATCCTCATCATGCAAAGAAGCCTCATGATATGATGGTGATCCCTGTTCTGTTGATGTAGTAGGCTTGCCCCTTCCTCAATTTGAGGAGCAAACATAAACATTTTTCCTCTCTGAAATGTCTTGGTCACCTTAGGCCTAGGTTCCTTAAAAAACTCATCATGTTTTCTTGATGACCCCACCTCCATGGGTTGTGCTTCCATGTTTTGATGTTTGCTTGGTGAAGTGGTTATGTGCATTTTCAAGGCTGCCTCAATGAAGGTGTCCTATGTCATGTTATTCTCTACCAATTGATGCAGTATTATAACCCTTATTAGGCTATGGTGAAAGAGGATGGGGTAATACCATTTTCCTTTCAATTTCACATTTTCAGACATTTTGGTTAGGCTCCTATACAAGTAGTTGCACAAATTGAGAGACTTGGCGGATGTAAAGTGCATGAGTAGCTTTATGTGGTATTGATATAGCCTGTAAAATCTGCCCTCACATGTGAATAACTTCATGAAAACCTTTATAAATGGTGCTTATCTCTCCAACAAGTATCTGAATGGGAAAACATGTGAGTGATCTCCTTTGTATTGTGATTTCAAATAGGGTTTGTACTCTTCTAGGTCTAGTTTCATGCCTTTGAACTAGTTTTCACGATGGTTTGGTATGCATGTAGCTTGAGAGATGGCATCCACTGAAAACGTTAAATCAGTCCCTGCAATGGTGATCTTTTATTCTTTCAAGATGATGGAAAATATACTTGTAAGAGGCTCATGATAACTTACTTCCTGCACTCTTTGACAAAACCCTAAACAATTGTCATCTTCAAAGAATTTCATGACAAATGGGGAGGAGGTGATTTCGCTGCAATTAGAGTACTCAAACCTCAGTATCTTCCCCCCTTGTTGTACTTCCTCTTCTTTGATGGTGATGAGTCAAGCTCCATACTTCAAACCCTAGGTGAAAGGGAAGCAAATACAGTGAAATTTGTTGTTGTGAAGGAATGAGGTGGTATGATAGACTTAGGAGTTGACTAAATTTTTAAGGAAATTTAGGAGGGTAGGGGATGATGTCAGTGAGTAGGGGAAGAAGAAATTTTGGGAAATGAGTGAGGGGATGGGGTGGAAAAGGTCAAAACACAAGCCTACCCTAGAAAGGGATAGGGTAGACTAGGGTTTAGAGGAAAATTATAGAAAATGAGGGGAAAAGGCTTTGTGATAGATGGAGATGGTGTATTAGCTGCAAATAGAGGTGTAGGGACAAGGAATCTAGGGTTTAGGGAATAAATTCATCATTTGAAGATCAAAACCATGAATATCATGTAAACCCTAGGAGAAGAAGTATTTGATCAATTTCTTGAGATATGAGGCAAAGGAGGGCATGAAAATTATTAAACTTACTTGTTATAGAGCCTAGAGGATGAAATGAATGGAGAGGACTTTGAAAAATTGATTTTGGTGGTCAAACAACAGTTTTGGACTACTATGCCTTGTGTGCAACGAAGGCCTCATGTGCATAGGGTGTTGTGTAAGTGCGTAGCGAGGGATCTCTCTGTGCAGCGAGGGCCAATTTTTGCCAGTGAGGGTTATGGAATCACAATTTTTTGGAAAGAAGAGGGGAAGCTAGATGCTAGGATGATAGACAAGTGCAAATGAATGTGAATGAGCTCCTCCATGTACTTTTATAATTTTCTTTTGGTGTCTAAGTGATTAATGAGGTAGGATGGCCCACCTCACCAATTCACTTTCTTTTTGGGTTTTGTAGCCTTAGGACCTCTTCTTGTAACTTTAGAACCTTAGGAACATTATTACATATAAAAACATAAATTACATTTGAAATCAAGTGTTATTGAACAAATTTACCTATTACCAATCCTCATTTGCCGGATTTATACGTGAAATGATTGATTTTGTGACCTTAATCCTAATGACATAATGGTGACACTGAGTTGAATGGAGACCATGATGATGTGAATGAAGTGATTTTAATGATGTTTTCATGATGGTAGACTCAAATGAGTGATGAAAGTCACTGGTATATGATATTCTTAAGAGAGTGGAAATAACCCTAGACGCACTAGCTAGTGACCAAATTTTTATTTGAAGACTCACTAAAATGAAACAAAATTGACTTGACACCCTAACAACACCTTGTAAGAGAATATTTGATCATTAGTGATAGGCTAAACTGAATGAAACTAACATTGGCTCCATTGGGGATGGCAACTCCTTAGGAGGTGTCAAGAACATCATAGACCAAGTAGCCTTATCTAATGGGCATGGAGTCAAAATGCGAAGACTAACCTCAAACTGAAAATTAACTAACTAACTAACTAACTGCCTTTGACAAATAATAAACAAAAAAAACTGAATCTTCAAAGTCGTGACTGATCAAAGAAGCCTTATGGCCTTCTCCTTGAGCTGCAAACTCTTATGATAGCCACTTTATACTCTGACCTAAAAAATAAACTGGTATATACAATGAAAATGAAAATTTCCATAAATTTCTTTAGGTATGGTAATGCTTGAGAAGACTACCATTTATCACTCCTCCTGAATAACTTTGCCCATTCATTTCTTCCAACAGATAAGCATTCTTCCCCCTGAAGGTTAATATTCTATAAGGTCCCTTCCATAGGTTTTCAAACTTGCCATGTTTACCCTTTTCTTCATTCCATGCATCCCAACGAAGAACCACATCACCCATCTTGAAGTTTTTAATCCTTTCCTGAAGCTTAGAAGTATTTTGAAATACTTCTTCCCCAGTTTTCTCTAAATGGATCATTTGACTTATTCTCGGCCGCACATCATTTGGTTTGTTGCCCATTTCCTGCAGAATTTTCATGACCAAGACAACAAGGGATGAAAGAAAAATAGTAGCAACCCCGTACACTAACTGAAAAGGAGACATTGGCCTATGGATTTCTTAGTACTGACTCTATCCACCCATAAATAATTAATGAGCTTTTTGTGCCGGTTCTTTTTATTGACCTCCAAAACTTTCTTAATGATGTTGACCAGAGATATATTTGAGGATTCATCCAGCCCATTCCCTTGCAGGTAATAAGCAGTTCAATGCCCCAATGTGGTATGGTACTTCTCACAAAACTCCACCATCTTCCTGTACTTAAAATCAGTAGTGTTGTCGATAGTTATGTTCTGCAGGCATCCAAATCTAGACAAGATATTAGTTTCAATCAACTGAATGACAATAGAATCAATAACTTGCTTGGTTGGAATTGCTTCAATCCATTTCGTAAAGTAGTCTGTGGCTGTCAGGATCCAATTGTGTTGTACAGACGATGAAGGATGGATTTCCCCAACAAAATCAAAACCCCACCACTGGAATGGAGCTGAGACTGAAACTCGCTGCAAAGGCAATGGAAAAAGTTTTATTTTACCTTGAAAAATATGGCACTCATGGCAGCTCATTACTATTTTGTACACATCAGCAAAAGGAGTAGGCTAATAAAACCCAGCCCCCAAAATTTTGTTGGTTGTAGTTTTCCAAAATAGGTGGCCACCACAATCTCCTTTGTGGAAATTAGTCATCACATCCTTTGCTTCATTTTCAACAAGACAGTTTAGCAATACACCACCCGGATCTTTCCAAAACAAACACCATCAAGAATGTAATCCTTTGAATCTTTCAACTTTAAGGATCTACTTTTACCTTTGGGTACTTTCGGCTGAGGGTTTAAATGTTGTAATACATAAAATATGTTGGAGTACCATGGAGATGAATTGAACATGTCTGAGAACTGTACCTATGAATCTTCTGCTTCTTCTTCAGAGAGGGCTGCAATCAAGTTGATATCTAATGCATGAAAATTAGATTCGGACATGAGCTTGGCCAAACCCTGTCCCTTAATGAGCTTTGTTGGCTTTATTTCCAAGTTATATTCTAACAGAGTTGCTATCCATTTTCCCCTCGGACCCTCTAGATCAGTCTGCATAAGGACTTCCTTTACCACTGCTATTGGAACATAAGCTATGATGTGGGAATGCAGAATGTATACTCGGAAGTATTTAAGTGCTTTGACCAAGCTGAACTCCTACTTCTCAATAATGTTGTATTTCAATGTTGCATCCCTTATTGCCTGACTGAAAAATGCTATAGGCTGTTCATTTTTATGATCCCTCTTTTGCATTAGGACAACTACTAAAATATGCTCAGAGGCAAATGAAAATATAATAAAATCTGAAGTATAATCGAGACTGATTAAAGTAGGAGCAGTAGATAATAAAAATTTGACCGCATTGAATGAATTCTTAGCATATTCAGACCATCTTACCTCATTGACATTTTTTAGCATGTCTATCATCTCTCTCAAATGTTCAATGAGATTGGGGATGAATCTCCTTAAAAAGTTAATTTTCCCATTAAATGACTAAATTTATTTTTTGTTCCTCGGAAAATCTAACTCCTGAATGGCTTCAAAATCTTGCAGGGTCAATCTAGATTCCATCCTTTGATCCAAGGGGATCTTTAGACACAGTGGCATGGAAAATCTCAAAATTCAAAGTGGAAGAAAAGAAAGTATCTTGACACTAGATCGAAGTGCTTGTAACTCTGATTCCAACAGTGTGAGCGACACTCCAATCCAAGTTCGGATGATGAAGTTATAGCAGAAAGAAGATTGCCTTGTTCCTTTGGAAAATGAGCATTTTTCCTTTAAAAATGGGTTTTTAGCCTTAAAGGGAAAATAGCAATCGGAGGAGGCAAAGGGGCAAACTTAACGCAAAGGCCTTTAGAACCCCCGATCAACGATCTCTGATATATCGGGTCGGAGGAAGGTAGGCACACTATATCGAGACCCAAGAAGTATCGACTTGTGATTGCGATATCAGCGATCGGTATTAGTGATCAACATCGACGATCGGAGGAGCGATCACATTGGCGATTAGTGAAGAACCCCAGGCCGCAACGATAACGATACTCCAATATCAGTGATTGACGATCAACAAGATCAGCGATCAGCAAATCCCTACTATAAAGGGCCATTGACAGAGCAATTTGCGATTTGCGATAAAGCATAGACCCAGCAGGAGAATAGGGCCAATTTAATAAAATTTGAGACCTAGTTTTAAGGCTTCGGTCGGATTTTTCAGTGTATTTCGTGTATTGTTAGTTTAACAGAAAAAGGCTTATTTTCGGGTTTTGGTTGTGCCTGTCGATCCTTCCATTCAACGGCTGTTATTCTAAACAAAATGACCTCTGATCTAAGCGTGCTCGTAACAAAGGAAGTGTTATAAAGCCCGATGCACATGGAAAAGTGTAGAGGGAGAGGATTTTTGGCACACAGTTTGAGGCAGCAACTTGCAAGAGGGACGATTAAACATTTTCTCTAAATTGGGAAAATTTTATATGGTTTCTGCCCTTCTCGATGCCACGAATGCAGTGGTGCTATCCATTTCATCATTTGAGTTCTCCTCCTCTCACCCATTTTTCAGAATGGAGGTATAATGCTCCTTTTATGTAACTGATGATTGTATTCTCTTATTTTCATGCCATTTAATGAATGAAGGCCTCCCCATTGATCGAGCAGGGCCCGAAGATGTAGTCCAAGTTGGATGAACTCCTTTATCAAGTCTTGGTGTCTTCTTTTAATGCCTTTATGTGTTTCTTCTTATTTCTGGTGTGCACATTAAATTTCTATGTTAAGCTGCAATTTTCACATGTGATTCTTTTCATACATCTATAAGAAAAAGATCCTTGGATCAAGTGGTATCAGAGCAAGGCTTTTTAGATGTGAATTACATGTTTGTATGCTAATGATAAACAAGCTCCAAAGAGGTGAAGGGGAACTACAGCCTTTTGATCTTGAAGCAAGGCATGCCCATCGAAGCAGAAACATGGCAGAAGATGAAGCTCATCTTGAAGAGGAGTGCAATTTCCGCAAGACCTTCTATTCAATGGCAGAGAATGTCGATCAGTTGGTTTTAAGGCTAGAGAGAGCAGAAGGGAGAAAACCAAAAGAACAAGGTTCAACGCATGGAAATGGTGGAGAATACCCCACTCCTTCTCCTTCCACAAGTGAAAGTTCTTCTTCCTCTCACCACCATAATAACAGAAATCCCAAGGATGCATCTAAGAAACCTTTCTTTAAATTAGATGTTTAATTTGATCTTCCCATGTTTAATGGTGAAAGTAACGCAGAGAAGCTTAATAATTGGATTAGGCAGATTGAGGTCTACTGCAAGATTCAGTAGATCGTGGAGGATGAGGCAAAGATTCAGCTGGCCTCTCTATGGATGAGTAGCACCACTCTCGTTTAGTGGGAGAGCAAATTGCAAAGCAGTAAGAATGTGGGTAACCTATTTTCCTCATGGCTTGATTTTATTTCTGCGTTAAAGGAATGGTTTTATCCCTTGGGTTACAAGAAAAAAGATTTAATGAATTGGTAGTATTTAAGGCAAGGCAAAGGTCAAGATGTTTAGATTTTTACAGAGGAGTTTAGAGAGAAAGCACTGAATTTGGGTATTTCACTTGATACACATAAAATGGTAACTAATTACATTGGCTCATTACATAGTTACATTAGGAATTCATTATTTTTGTTTTAACCAACCACAATTGACTCAGCCAGCATAAAGCCAATTCATATTGAGAATAGGGGAAAAAATGAAATAGATGATCATTCCAGAAAACCACCGTTCAAACCTTCCAATGGAAAATATAAAGCAAAATGGAAAGTAAAGGAGAAGAAAATGGTAGCAACCAAAGAAGGAGAAAGGTAGTATTTCAACCACTGCAAAAAGGAAGGCCACGATGACAATCATTGTTGGAAACAACACCTGGAAAAGCATCCAAAGAAGTATGGAGGAAAAGGGAAGCAGAAGATAGTGGTGACTGCACCACAAGACCTTGGATCGGATTTCAGAGATGAAGCATTAATCATAGCAGCAGAAACAAAAGGTACTCTTACACCTCATGTTAATTCTGAATCGCATGAAGGCACTAGTTCTGTAAATGAGTCCCTTCCTAATGATCGAACGAGAATTGAACTGTTTCATATCAAAGTTTTCATAAATCATACTAAAGTAGAAACTCTGTTTGATACTGGATCCCAAACTTAATCGCAGAATCCTTGGTAAAGAAACTTGGTTTAGAAATAAAACCACATCTGAAACCTTACCCACTTGGATGGATACATGATAAAGCAAAACTGAATGTAACCAAGCAGTGTAAAGTAAAATTTGTAATTGCTTCTAAGCTAGTGGATGAAGTAGAACTGGATGTGATCCCATTGGATATCTGTGGCATGGTGTTAGGGAGTCCGTATCTATATGATAGAAAGGTAGTCTTCTTTCATCACGAAAACAAATACCAAATCACAAAATATGGGGTAGAATATATAGTAAGGGCTCATCAAAATAAAATCAATGCCAGCCTTGTAAGCGCAGGACAAATGAAAAGGCTGGTGAATTCTAGTAAGGGTTGCATGCTGATGGTTGTAAGGATAAAAAATGCAAAATTAGTTGATGCTTTCGAGGTTTTTGATAAGGAACATAAAAAGGAATTATGTGAATTAATTTATAATTATGATGAGCTATTTCAGGAACCGAAGGGATTACCTCTAAAGAGGGAAATCCAATATGAAATCCATTTGTAGCATGACGCTCCTTTACCAAATATTGGCATGCATAGGATGTTGACCATTGAGATGGAGGAAATCAAGAAACAGGTGCAGGAATCACTGGACCAAGGGGTCATCAACCGTGCACTTCTCCGTGTGGCTCACCAATTGTCTTAGTCCCAAGGAAAGACGACACATGGAGGATGTGTGTGGATTACCATGAACTAAACAGGATCACGGTGAAAAATTGTTACCCTCTTCCATGCATAGATGATTTATTAGATCAGTTAAAGAATGTTGTTCATTTCATGAAATTGGATTTGTGCAGTGGTTATCACCAGGTCTAAATTGCAGAGCAGGACATGTGGAAAACCACCTTCAAGAGCAAACATCGGCTATTCGAATGGATGGTGATGCCATTTAGACTTTGCAATGCTCCAACCACTTTTATGAGGGTCATGAATGATCTCTTTCGACCTTTCATTGATGAATTTGTTCTTGTATATTTAGATGATATACTCGTCTTTAGTAAAAGTTGGAATGAACATGTGTGTCAGGTGAAGAAAGTGCTTGATGTATTGAAAAAATAAAAACTCTATGTAAAGTTGTCAAAGTGTGAGATCGGGAAAACCTCTTTGGGTTACCTAGGTCATATTGTTGGTCATGGTTAGTTAAAAATTGATCCCTCTAAAGTTGAAGCAACTGTAAATTGGCCTAAGCCTACTAGTGTAACCGAGGTCCGTATCTTTTTAGGTGCAGTCCAGTATTGGAGGAGATTTATTGCCAATTTCTCTGTTATTGCAGCACCTTTTCACACATTGACAAGTGTGAAATAGGTCTTCCAATAGGGGGAAGATAGGAGAAGTCCTTCGTAACATTGAAGTAAAAGATCAGCACCACGCTAGTCTTAGCCTTACCCGATCTCCAACAACCATTCGAGATCGAAACCAGTGCTAGCGGTTATGCCATGGGAGTTGTACTGATGCAGAAAAAGAAGCCGATTTGTTAGCATTCTGAGAAGTTTTCTCAAGCTATGATAAACTATCCCACTTATGACAAGGAGCTTTATGCTTTGTTCCAGAGTGTGAAAAAGTGGAAAAACTACCTGATTAGCAAGGAGACCATCATCCATATGGATCATCAGCCCTTGCAGTACCTTCAGTCATAGACCAAGTTGTAGCAATCTCGTCATTTCAGGTGGATGGGTTTTCTTCAACAATTTCATCTGGTAATAAACTATAAGAAGGGCACTAGCAATAAAGTGGTCGATATGCTATCTCACCCTCCTATTTCTGCTTCTGTTACTTTGCATAATGCTTCATTGTCTTTTGAGAGTTATGCTGAAAAATATGCTAACGATGATGAATTTAAGGATGTTTATGCAAAAGTAACCCATGGTTCATCGGTGGCCAACTATCACTTGTAGGAGAAATTGTTGTATCACCTTGGCAATTATGTATTCCAACAAGGGAAAGAGTACATGTAATTTGAGAGGGCCACACCTCTCATGTGTCTAGACACTTTGGTGTCGAAAAGACTTTATGTCATGTACAAAGATTTTGTTTTTGGCCTCATATGAAGAACATAGTGACTCACTATGTGAAGGGTTGTGTGATGTGTTTTGTTTCAAAGCCTTCTAATAGAAAACTTGGGCTCTACACATCACTCCTTATTCTGAGTCGTCCATGGGAAAGTGTGTCAATGGACTTTGTAGGAGATTTTCCTTTGTCTAGAAAGAGTCATGACTATTTGTATGTCGTCGTTGACTGTTTTAGCAAGATGTGTATTCTAATGCCTTGTAAAAAGAAGATTACTACAGAGCAGACTACTTATCTTTTCTTTCAGCATGTTTGGGTCCATTTTGGGCTATCCACACCGATTGTGTCAAATTGGGACTCTCACTTTCTTGGAGCGTTTTGGACCAGCTTGTGGAAGGTGATGGACACCAAGTTAAAAAGAAGCACGGAATTTCATCCAAAGACTAACGGATAGATAGAGGTTCTCAACCGCACCGTGGTACACTTGTTACGAGGCTATTGTGGGAAACATCCTAAGTTGTGGGATGAACATCTCCCATTTGTGCAACATTCCTACAATGAAGCAGTGCACTCATCTACACAACATTCACCATTTGAGACATGTTTTGGTTACCTACCAAAGAACCCTTTTGCTATGGTCTTTGGAAGGTAAGATGACTCCAATGGACATAATGATAGGGACAAAGCTCAGTAGTTCATTTAGCGAATCCAGTTGATTCACCAAGTAGTACAAGAGAAGTTGGAGAAGAATCAAGCCCGTTACAAGGCTCGACATGACAAACACTGAGTTGGCCATCAATTTCAAGTGGGTGACAGAGTGTGGTTCCATATCAGCAAGGACAGGATAAAGGGAGAAGGGAAGAAGTTGCAACCAATCTGGTATGGTTCATTCACCATTTTGAAGAAGATTGGAAACAATGCCTTTCATCTCGACTTGCCGATATATATGCAGATGTACTCATTAGTGAATGTGGAAAACTTAAAGTTGTATGAACAACCTTTGATTATGGATACTGAGGAGGTGGGCACAGCTCCTACAGTTGATGAGTTTGCACTAGAATATCTCGATGAGTTACTTGAAGACATCATCCTTGACAAAATAACTAGGACTTCACGGTGAGAAGATGTGGAATACCTTCGAGTTGGTTTCAAGGTGATGCACCCTAGGAAGGAAAAATGGCTGGAGAAGGAAAGGGTGAGGGAACAATTCCCTCACTTGCCAATTGACTAATAAAGCTTTTAACGATCCAAAAGCTCCTTAATGGGGAGGATTGATCCTTGTGGATCTTTCAGACACAGTGGCATGGAAAGTCTCAAAATTCAAAGTGATAGAAAAGGAAGTATCTTGACATCAGATCGAAGTGCTCGTCACCCTGATTCCAACGGTGCGAACAACACTCCAATCCGAGTCTGGATGATGAAGTTATGGTAGAAAGAGATTGCCTTGTTCCTTTGGAAAATGAGGCTCTTTCTTTAAAAAATGGGTTTTTATCCTTAAAAGGGAAAATCGCAATTGAAGGAGGAAAAGGGGTGGACTTAATGCAAAGGCCTTTAGAACCCCTGATTAGTGATCTCCGATATATCGGGTCAGAGGAAGGAAGGCATGTGATATCGAGACTCGAGTAGTGTCAACTTGCGATTGTGATATCGGAGATCGGTATTAGCGATCACATAAGTGATTAGTGAAGAACCTCGGGCCACAGTGATAGCGATACGCCGATATCAATGATCGGCGATCGGCAGATCCCTGGTATAAAGGGCCATTGACAGAGCAATTTGTGATTTGCAATAAAGCGCGGACCCGACAAGAGAATAGGGCCAATTTAATAAAATTTGAGATCCGGCTTTAAGGGTTCAGTCGGATTTTTTAGTGTATTCCGTGTATTGTCTATTTAATAGAAAAAGTCCTATATTCAGGTTTTGGTTGTGCTCGCCGATCCTTCCATTCAACGGTTGTTATTCTAAACAAAACAACCTCTAATCTAAGCACACTTGTAACAAAGGAAGTGTTATAAAACTCGATGCACGTGGAAAAGTGCAAGGGGAGAGGATTTTTGGCACACAGTTTGAGGTAACATCGTGTAGGAGGGGTGATTGATCATTTTTTCTGAATTGGGAAAATTTTATATGGTTTCTGCCCTTCTCGACACCACAAACGCAGTGGTGCTATCCATTTCTTCATCTGAGTTCTCCTCTTCTCAGCCATTTTCTAGAATGGAGGTATAATACTCATTTTATGTAACTGATGATTGTATTCTCTTCTTCTCATGCCATTTAATGAATGAAGGCCTCCCCATTGATCAAGCAGGGCTTAGAGACGTAGTCCAAGTTGGACGAACTCCGTTATCAAGTTTTGGTGTCTTCTTTTCATGCCTTTATGTGTTTCTTCTTCTTTCTGGTCTGCACATTAAATTTCTATGTTATGCTGTAATTTTCACATGTGATCCTTTTCATACATCTATAAGAAAAAGATCCCTGGATCATCCTTGGATATATTTTGCCACAACAACTTACCTTCCTCCATGGCGAAAAGGCTCTTTTTAGGATTCAGCAAAATGCTGAATTTTCTGCATCTTTGAAAGACAATTCTTAGATGATGAAAGTGTTCCTCATTAGATTTAGAAAAAACTATTAGATCATCTAAATAAATATCTATAAAAACATCCTTTTCATTGGCAAAAGTGATGTCCATAGCCAATTGAAATGTTGCTCCTACATTCTTTAATCCAAACGGAATTTTGGTGTACATAAATGTACCCCATGGTGTTGTGAAGGTTGTTTTCAACTGATCATCCTTGTGCACTAAAATTTGATTGTATCCCAAGTATCCATCAAGCAATGACATCGTGGAATATCGAACTACCCTGTGTAGGATATGTTCCATCTTCGGTAAGGGATAATTGTCCTTTAATGACACTTTGTTCAAATTTTTGAAATTGATACAAGGGCGAATTTTCCCAATTTTCTTTCTCACCGGCACAAGATTTGAAATCCATTCAGAAAAATGAATAGGAACTATAATATCATATTTGTAAATCCTATTTACCTCTTTCTCAATGGATGGAAACAACTTAGGATTAATCCTCTTCAGCTTCTAGCGGAATTGATTTTGATCAGGTTTAACCGATATTATGTATTGAATGATGTTCTTATCATACACCTTTAAATCTAAATAGTCCCAAAAAAATACATCAGAAAATCATGTCATCAAATAAATGTACTTACTTTTCATATTGGGAGATAAATATTTTGACAATTTGACCATCTTGGGCTTCTCTGTTGTACCAATGTGTAGATCTTCACCACCTTTTTCTATAGGGACCATGGTGGACTTTTTAGCGACATCATCACAATCAAATAAATCTTCCAAAGGTACAAGACCTAGGAATGTTATTGTCATTCAACTGCAACACTTCAACCTCGGTCACTTCAATTTCCTGATCATTCTCATCACATGCATCATCAATATGGAAATTTAGAAATCCATCTTCCATCTGCAAACATTTATTAATCTTCTTGTCATCCCAAAACACTTGTCAATATCTCAGATTGTCAGCAACAGTTGGACAGTGTTTGACATGAATTGAATACATTTTATTGGAGTGGACGAGGATTTTAAACATACTTGCTCTAGTAGCAAGTGAATTGGCCATAAAATTATGAGTTCTAGGAATCAAAGATAAAGTATATTTTGGAAAAGTTTAAAGAATGTCAAGAACAACATTTTGAGCTCGCATCTTTGGATGCTTGGCCTAGTATTCCCCTTTTACCTATTTAATCACTAGTTTGGAGTCGCCATAAACTGAAATTTCCTTCACTCTTAGATTTTTAAGAATTTTAAGGCCAACAATCAATTCTTCGTACGCAACCTCGTTATTCGAGCAATCAAAATCCAACTTATCAAAACTTAATCTTACATTCCGAGGGACTTAAAATGACTGGTGCAAAGGACCATGAATCCACATGTGAATCACATCTCCTTCTTTAGCCAATGCACCATCAAATTCCATGGCCCAGAAACCATCTTCTTCATCTAAAAACTAAAATTTCTAGGGTTGATCTATCTTCCTTTCTAGGGGATGACTTTCTGTCTCAACCATCTATATTTTCTACACTGACTTAACAATATTTTCAGGTGAACTTTCCATATTCAAACACTCTACATTTTGTTATTTTTCTTCAGCAATTAGATCTTCTTGCACACTACTTAAAACATCTGAAACTTCTAAAATTTCTACAATCTGACTATCATCCTCTACTAGATTCATATCACTATACAAAATTAAAGACTCTAGATCGGTATGTACAACATGGATGGGATCATTATTTGGTTTTTCTTTTCTACTAATCATGAATTTTATTTTCTTCTCCTGGTATACTTTTCTAAGTTGCCCAAATATCAGTTTAGTAGCGTGTTAGAGCTTGAAATTTCACCTGAGGCTGAAAAAGGCAAACCTCAAGGCAACATCAAACCATTTAGCCTCGTAGCTAGCCCTACGGGGCAGGAGAAGGCTCTCTCTGGTCAATCTCAGTAAAATCTTCAATCGATGAGATGACCAATAGGGTAACACTGATTTTAGGCTAGTAAACTGATTAAAAGGGTTGATTTGGGGTTTTTAGGGTTTTTGGTGGCAAATTGAGGGGATGGCAATTTTGGGTGTGGGAATTGGACACAGTTTCTACAGGGGGTTCTTTGGGGCAAGGTAGGAGAGAGTATTGATGCCTTTGATTGAGGTGGATGATTAGGAATGATAGGTGAGGAGTTAAGGAGAGAAAACAATAACTTTGAATTCTCCTTAAA
>APFE031569862.1:29861-41367 GCA_000404065.3 Pinus taeda
CATTCATTAAATGTTTGCTATTTCATGAATGAATCTTCTAGAATAGGTAAATAAGTGTCATGTCAACATGAAAATACATTAATTACATCAAAGAGGGTGAAAAATCCCATCCCATGTCAAAACTGGTCAAAGCTGGGCGAATTCCTGAGCTGTAGATGAATTCCTGTGAAAACTGCCCAACGGGTCGCGCCCTCTTCCTGAACGGGTCACGCTACTTTGGAGCTGATTTTGAGGTACTTCCAGGTGTCCAAATGAGGCAAAAGTGGGCTTGTTGGAAAGGTCTGGATGTATACTTTCTAACCCAAGTAGAATTGCGGAATTTGGCGATCATTTGCCCCTCCAAAGTTGCGATCTCCCAAGACTGCTTCCTGTGTGTCAAAAAGGTGGCAGAAAGTCATTTTTTGCTTGTTTTTTGACTTTCTGGAGGCCCAAAACTTCACCAAATCTCTAGTCCTTTGATGAGCATGTGTAACTTTGCATGAAAAATCTGGGAATGTTGAGTTTTAGCAAAATGGAGTTGCCGGGATGAAGGGTCTCACGGGGGGTGAGACCCGTTAATGGAGAAAACCTTTAAATTGCCTGAAAAAACCAAAATTTACCCAAAATGCTCAAAATTTCTTGGGATTGGTGCTGTAGCTAGGTTATTTAGTGCCTTGGTCCTTGAGTGAAGCCTTGGCCAAGATATGGAGGGGATCGGGCCTCTTTCTCCATTTTAGTGCCTCGGTCAACCGCCTTTGGAACATCTTCATTTTTGCCTTGCACACGTGCATTCTCGCCCAATAATGGTTCTTCATTTTTCTCAGCAATTTCTTATCTTGGTTGGCCTTAGCCAATAGCCTCTCTAAATGAGCATTGAGCCAGATAAGCATAGCCTCTCAAGAGATAAAATCCTCCGATGGGATACCCTGCTGTTTTGACTGTTTGAATGTTGTTTCAACTGTTTGAGATGTTGTTTCAAGGGGACAAATAGCACAAGGGAAATGTTAGGGAAGGGAGACTTTGAAGGGAAATTGGGAAAACATATGAAATAGGGAGTTAAGGGAAGGAATCATGATATATACCCCATCACATATATATGATTTGCAAAGGCTTTATGAGAGGTAGGGTTTAGGTTTAGTTTCTTGATTTTTAGGGATAGGGGTAGGGTTTAGGGCTTTTGATATTTTTTAGTAGGGAGAATGAATAAAATGATGAGGGAGGTGGAAATAGGATGTAGTGAAAAGTGGGGGTAAAAGGATAACCTTGAAAACAACATTACAAACCCTAGTTCAACCAACACTTTGACATTTTTGAGCAAATATGCATTGGATTCATTAGTTCAAAATGATTGGCTTTAAACCACATTCACATGCTTTTCACACTTTGGCAAACAATGTATTTTCATGAGGAGAGGCCTACTTGCAACCTTGAAGCAATCTGGGGTTGTTTGAAATCTTACTAGTGAAATTTGGTGGAGGAATTCCCAACGAGTCGCTCGCCTCTGACAGGTCGCGCCTGTGTAATTTTTACACTGCTGGAGGTGCCGTGACGGGTTGCGCACCTCTGACAGGTCGCACCATTTTGCAAGAGGCTTTTGGAGGCCTTCTCGGTCTCGGAATTAGGTGTGGTATATCCCGTTGGAATGGTCTTTGAGTCTACTTTCCAACCCAACTGGAATTTTTTAATTTGGAGTTCATTTTCCCTATAAAAAGTCAAATATCCCAAGACTAGTCAAAAAGTGCCAAATGAGGATGCCTCAAGGAAGAGTGTTGTTGCAGTCAAATTTTGAATGCCTTCCTCAACCCCAAATTGAGCTCATGATAGCTCTTTTTGTCTAGTTATCATTTTACCCATCAAGTAAATCATTTGGCTAACTAAGCTAGGAGAAAACTTGATTTTCCCAAGGTCACTTCAGAGGTGCCCTTGATTCTCCTGAGGCAACGGTATTCTTTGACATTTATCTCAAACCATGACACCTGTGAAAACATTGAAGGAGGCTTTTCTTATTTTTCATGTTGTGGACAAAAACCTCTCTCAGTTTTCCAAAATTCATCTTTTCTTGCTCTGGAACATCATTTGAGTGTGACTTGTCCCGATGTGTGAAACAAGGAATTTTGTCGAAATGGAGCGAAATCAAGGGGATAGGGGGCTTCTAAATTCTTGGGGAAATTTTTGGGAGTGGGGAGGAATGTTGGGGAGCAGGGGAAAGTAGAATCTTAGAGATTGAGTGAGGGGAAAGGGTCCAAAAGGGAAAAACACAGGCCCAACCTAGAAAATTGCCAAGTTGTAGCTAGAAACTAGGGTTTGTGGAAAAATGAGGAATTTGGCGGATCTAAGGGATGGGAAGTGTTTGATAAGGTACTTTAAGGATAGGGGAAGGTGTATAAACATCTGGATACAAGTTTTGCTGATGATTTGACCGTCCAAGAGAAATTGGCTTCAAAACCCTAGGAGAGGGAAATGAACTTGCCAAGGCACAACTGAAGCATGAACAAGATGTAAAATGACTCATTAGACACTGACATGATAATGAAAACCCTATGAATAATGATAGACTCAGCTAAATGATGACATGGATGGGCCTTTGGGAACTTTGAAAAGAGCGAGAGCAAACCCTAGACCTAATGCATAGTGACCAAATTTTGCTTGTAAACTCTTTGAAATGACAAAATTTGACCTTAACACTCTGAAACCACTTTGTAAGAGCATATTTGATCACTGGAGGAAGGCTGGAAAGATTGACACTAACAGATCCTTGTGCACATAAATATTGGCAGGACTGATGCATAGATAGATCAATGAGTTATGGGTTTGAATCATATATTCCTATCAACGTTCTCATACTAATTGGTGTAGACATGGGGATAACCCATGTGAGTAGGAAGAATTCACCATTTTATTGCAGTCAAGTTATATCTAAGGTTGAAGTCAAAATTTAGAAGCAAAGTTCATTTAGTAACCTTGGCGGATGAGCGAAAAAAAAAGGTTCATTATCTCACATCAAATAGAGCCAAGGTCAAATCCGAGGTCATGATTCTGATTATGAATGTATTGATACATGTCATAAAATAGACCTTATCCATTTGGTATAGTTATTGCAACAAATAGAATTTGGGAGCATGATATTGCATGTTTTACTTGATAGCTAACTTGGTTGATGGGTTGTATTTGTTTAGCGAAGGTTTGCAGGTTGAACTTTAAATTTTGATAGCTATCATGTTGTATATTTTTTATTTTTTTAGTTTTTCCATTATGTAGAATGATTTGCAGACTCTGATGGTCTATTGAAAAGGTCCTCGAAATACACAATGCGTTGAACATTTATTTTGATAAATGGTTTGGTTTATTATGGTATTTTTTTCCAAATTGAGATCCATATATGAATGTAATCAAAGAGGCTCAATAGTGTTTTTGATGATATTTTATAATCAAAATCTCTTGTGTACATTCCAAAGGTTTATGAGCTTATTGCAGGTGTATTATAAACATGATGTTAATAGATTCCAAGGAAGGGTTTGAAAGACTAAATTGCATTTCTAGTTGGAATAAGTTTTTTTTGGACAACAACATAACAATAATTAACTATTAGACAAAAGTGGAGTCAATTCAATGACGTCAGGGCAATGGTTGGACAAGTCATTAACTAGTGGTGTATAGTGTACTGATCAAGTGTAGTGGCTAAGTAGCATAATATATTATGATATCTTTTCTTAAGGGTGGTTGGGTAGTGCTCAAAGGAGACCAAAGCTTCCTTTAGGTTGGTTATTGAGAACATATTCAAACTTTAGGGGGCTAGGGTGGTGCAATGTGAAGATTGAAGTCTCCTTCAGGTTGGTGCTTGAGAACAAATTAGGGTGGCATGGTGGTGCTAGGGTGGCATGGTTGGTGCCAGTGCAACAAGTTGG
Organism: Pinus taeda; assembly: GCA_000404065.3. NCBI lineage: Eukaryota > Viridiplantae > Streptophyta > Pinopsida > Pinales > Pinaceae > Pinus > Pinus taeda. The sequence goes on from APFE031569862.1 coordinate 33,746, forward strand.
TGCTTACAGGGTGTTGGTGCATTCTTTTAGTTGGAGTTGATAAAACCAGGGGGTTGGTGCCTCCTTTCAGTTGGTGTTGGAGAATATGTTGGAAGTTTGGGCTTTCGATTGATGTAATATTCAAGATATATATTAAAAACATTCTATGGTTTTCTCTCGTTTGGGGTTCCATGTAAAAATTTATTGTGTACTATGTATAATGTTATACATTATTGAATGGTGTTTTTAATTGTTAATGTTCACATGATATAATTAAAATAGTAAAAAAATTCCCAATACTGATTCACCCCCCCAGTACTGGTGAATATTCCAACATTTTTTAGCATGACGCAATCATAATACAAGTGGAAGACCCTTCATCAACTAGAGTATGATGTAAATCTCAATTGAAGACACACAACAAGATATGAAAGGAAAATTGATGAGAGAGTTTAAAACAAGGGGCATCAACATCAAATGTGATCAAACTTGACTTTGAGGGATCCATCCCTCTGATAGTAGTTAATAAGAATTTGTGATGCATATGAAAACTTTGAAAAACCTCCATATTAGACATGGAATAAGGTGCTTGGGCTAAATCATCAACAATACTATGGTGTTGGGTAGGCCACGTATTGGGATTGTGTGTCAACTTATGGAGAAAACCCTTGGGTGGGTGAAATATTGGTTCCAAAGACTAATCAAACTAAGAAGTCCATTGGGAACAATAGGGAAGATTGAGTCCTTGGAAGCAGAACTTGACTCGGGAGTTTCGTAAGATTTGGCTCTCATAGGTAAGTTAATTTTCTCATTATGCATGAGAATAGGTGCATTTCTTTTGGGAGGAAAATAGTGCCCCTCAATGCTCGCTGGCAGAGGTGGAGGGGTGCATGAAACCATTTTTTATGGTGGTTAGGTAGGGAATGGATGAGTTAACACAACCTGCTACTGTGTTGCTACTGGTGGTGCAAGAAGGCGATGAAATTTATCCATACGTAAGAACTCATGAGTTAAATGATCTCCTTGACAAATTTTACAAGGAAATTTTACCTTACGACATTTCTCAGTCATGTCCCCACCATTGTTGGGTTGGTTTTGTATAGTCTCTTGAGTAGGTTTAGGATTATTCTTTTGTCTATTATTTTTCTTTTTTCCCACCAGATTGCTAAGGATTCCTTGGTGTTGTGGATTGTACTGAATGAACCTTGGGGCTTTTCTCAGAAGATTGTTCTTATTGAGAAATGGGCATAGTTGTTGGGGCTTGAGATGTAACAATCAATTTCCCTAACCGAGTAGCTAATTGACTCACATTACTAGAAGAAATGGAATTGTTGACACCATTTAATGTGGTCCCAGTTTGAGGTGTGTTCGATCAGAGAATGGTCGATTAGCATTAGGGATGAAATCATATAAAGTACCCAATTTAGAGTAAATCAAATCAATGTGTTGAGCACATATAATGGGCCACTCCTTAGTAGTCACCCCAACCATGGAAACATCTGTGGCTATGGGTGGAAGCAAGGATCAGGTAAACCAATATTTAAGTAATTCATTAGGAAGTTTGGTCCTAACTAACATCTTTCGTCTCCTCCACTCATGAATGTGATCATAAATGTGAGTAGAGGTATCTTGTTTAAATGTGGTAGGAGGTTAGTCCCAAAATATTTCTGTGTAGGTAGTTGAAAATGATTTTGAGAAGTATGGGCCAAGGAATCATAATCACTATAGGATGCCTTATCAAGTTCAATACACTATTTAGTGCCATCACTAATTAGGATTTGTTGGAAAATATGTAATCATGCATAATTATCCACCAGATAATTTGAAGAGCACCATAAATGGTAGGTGGTAATATTTGTGATTGGGTTTTATCTCGAATTTCCTTCAAATATAGGAATATAATTAGAAGGTAACTTTTAAGGCATAGGTAGCCATCTAGGATCATGACATATGGGGTCATTCTTAAGTTTGTCCAAGTCCGACAAATCAAGTGAAGCTAGAAATGGAAGTTGATGTTGGTTAAATAGATTAGGAAGTAAAAATGTTCCCCATGATGGACCTTGTGGTCCCCTCATAGCATAGTTAATGGCGAAAGAAGATGGACCAAGGGTATGGTTTGTTAAGGAAATTGAACTCCCAGGCCAACATATGTGGTGAAAGGATATTGCCCTTTAGGCTAAATTCCCCTAGGGAGAAAATGTATCCCAAAGGCATGATTCCTCATTGGATTGCACTTGACGCTAGAAAAAGGACCTCCCTATGAAAAAGCACCACGGTAAGCATATGGAGTCATTGCCATAGTGGCACTAGCAACGTTAAATCCCCCAGGTAAACTAGCTCCTCCAAAAGAAAGAGAACCTCTAGAGAATGGCATCCTGCCTAACATAGAACTACCATAAGGTTAGGATGCTCCTCCAAAAATATTAGTGCACCCATAATGGTTGAAATAAAACATAGATCCCCATTGCATGTTTCCCGAAGTGAAGATTCTTGTATTAGGTAAAGAAACCATTGGAATAGATGAGATAGGTAGAAACACCACAACTCCCATTGGTAGACAATGGTTTTCCCTCATTGTAAATACAAAGGTGCAAGAAAGAAAAGATATAGACAAACATGGAAAACTTGTAGGAGTTACCAAAGCAACTAGTGGAATGCCCCATGAAGAGGACGAACTATTGTCAATGTAGGAGAAGTGGGCCCTTTCACATTAATTGATGGTAACATAAACATGATAGAAGATACTATCGACATAAAAGGTGATGAGGGACCAATATCCTACATGGTAGATGTACCACTCTCACCATACATAGCTTGAGATAATAAGGAAAAGGGTTTAGAAGCAAAATGTCTCAACTACACAAGTACAGGGATAAAAGGGTTGGTCAAAGGGGGGTTGCCGTGTGGTGGTGGACTTTCGTTAATGACCTTAATAGTAACTAAGTCTTCCCCTTTGAGTACTAATATTATCCCCTCCAACCCAAGTGTGGTTTAAGTCCTCCAGTGTTGGAGCTATCAATTGTCTCCCATGTGGTGGACCTTACTCTTTACAAGAAAGGTTTAAAACTTGTCGAGAATATTGAATAGTTTGAATAGCCACAATGAATGTGTTTTATTATTTTAATTAATTAAACTAAGGTACCCTATAGTCAAGTAGACTTGGACCAAAAAATATACGCTATCAAATCTATGGATCCAAGCACACAAACCAATAAATCAAAGGGATACTCCCGCAACTAGATCTTGGTTGATCAGGGCCCAAGTCAACTGTGAAGATATGGTTAGGACAATTATGTTGGCCTCCTTCTTAATGACTCTTATGCCTAGAGCTAAGTAACCTTATGAGTCATGGGGTACCCACTAGGAGAATTGAGTGAGTTATGACCAACCTCTACCCCAGGTATAATAAGGATGACCCCTCGTGTCGACACCCATGTAAAGCCCCTAAGATTATGGCCACCAAGGATACCATGTCAAACAAATTGACTTGGGTGAACAATCATTAATCAGGTCTACATATAAGGGAAAGGTATTGATCTTGAAGCATCCCTAGAGAGAACACCAAGTAATACATGCAAATCAACACCACCAAGACCAACAAAACAAGGTAGATCACTTCACTTGCCTCAATTTGACTTTGTGATTGACCCTTATGTCAGAAAGGCAACACACCACTTAAAATGGATTTACACACCCTAGCTCAAGGTTTTATTGTTTGTTTTGGTATACTTGGAGAGTTAGTCTCACAACCCATTCCAAGGCCCTAAACCTTAATCTAGTGTTGGTGTGTTACCAAAGAAAAGAAAAAAACGTCAATTAATTTTATTAGGTGTTGATTTTAGTGGTTGTTATTTACTCTAGGGTATTGGCAAGTAAGTGAGAAAATGTGTAATGAATTAAGACCCAATCTTAATGAAAGCTACATGAAATGAAACTTTTCACTTTTCCTTTCACTAAAAGCTAACTAAAGAAGGGAAGAGAGTATTTAAGATCTTAATGACAAACAACCTCACACACTCTCAATATTATTTTATGAAATTTATTAGATTCAGAAAAGATATTTGATCCAAAAGCAACCTGAAAACAAACACAAAAGTATAAGATCTCAAACAATAACCAAAGCAAGAGCACCCAACACTCAAAAGCTCAAAACTTGATTTTGTAAAAGAGAATCACAAAATAAAGGGTTTATCTCACATCTCACATGGACAAAAGAAATAAAATTGTAAAGTAAGTTTCATATTTGTATTTCTATGCAAACAATGAAAAGCATGTATCCACAATGATCTACAAAGGAAAAAAAATAAACCGTAGACAAGGAACAAGAATTGAAAGGCCAAAAAAATCACATTTCTTTATGACTCAAACAAGAAAGAAGGTCACATACGCTCACCATAAAACTTAGATTAGGTTCTTAGTATCATACAAACAACATAAAGATTGATTGTCACTAGAAGAAATCAATCAAAAAACACAACCTTTAACTCATAAATAATAGTTGTAATCAAGACAAATATCTTAAGATAAAAGAGTTTTGGATTAACTATAAGGTATATCTAATCCTTATATAAGGTATATCTAACCCTTCTATAGTCGTACAGCATAGATCTAAGCTCCAGAGAAGAAGGCGCAAATTAGATCACACTCAGAAAGGCATCCAATAAGCACCTTTGCAAAAACTAATTTTTATTTTTCCTCTTTATAATATGAAAATAAGCATAAAAAAGTCCATCAAAAAAGAGGTTCCTAATGGTTTCTTCTCAAAGAATAGATTCCCTAGGGTTTAGAAAAGAAAACCTAGAAAACATTTCGCAAAAGAGTATTTTTTGCATTCTATAGCCCCTTTTTTGTACACCCTACAGGGATGATTGCGACCATACTACAACGATGAAGCAACATGTCATAGAAATACAATTTATAGATTGCGAACATACTACTTGGTTGCTCTAGAAACCACTTTAGGGGCCAACCGTGAACCAATGTGAATCGCAAAAGTTGATCAAGCCTAGATCAATCTATATCTAGATTAAATGAACTTGAAAAATGTTCAAACAAGGTCGAAAAATAGAGGAAAAGGCAACAACAATAAAAAAACCAATATCTAAGCCAAGGAGAGAGATGTAAAACAATAGGGTTAGACTCACTATTGGAGTCACCAATTCTATTGTATAAGGAAATTTCCTGAAACAAGCAGTTATTGCTCCATGAATTTTGCTCAAAATATGTCATATGGTGTGTGGAGAAATGTTTGAATTTCCTAGATGCAAAGAAGCACATGTATAAACATTCAACTGAAGAGCCAAACAACACATACCTGGACCCTCACAAGCTGGTGGATATTGTTTAACCTAAATTTGTTGCTAAAGAACCTGCTTCCATGCGAAGATCTCACTCCTAACCACTCCGATCCAAATCTCTACACATAAGCATTGACAAAAAAGTAAAGCAAATTTGCACTTGTGGTTATGAGTTGTATAATGCATGAAAATGATCACATGCAAGATGTCAATGTCTTGGGGGTGACCATCATGTTAAAAGGGAAAATCAAAGAGGAAAAGGTGTGCACTAGGGTCAATAAGTCAAACAATAAACAAAAAAAAAATAGTAGGCTATAACAGTAACCAATAATTTCTAACCATTGGAACCTTCACTCAACCAATAACAACCATAATATTTGTAACAATATGCACATTCCTAACTTTTTAACTTATCAAAACTATGGAAATTTTATAAAACATCTCTCTATTTTTTCTAATATAAAATTAAAATTATAAAACATTACAACTAATTACTCACCATATTTTTTCTAAGATAATGAAACAAAATAGATCTTAATAAATAATTATTATCATAATCAGTAATCTTATTTAATATGTATAAGCAATAAATTTACTTAATATCATAGGGGATGATAAGGAAAAATATATTTGCTCTTCCAAAATACTATAAAATATCTTAATAATAATTTTTAAATTTCATAAATAAAATTTTGTAAACTTTTTACTTTTAAAAACTATTATGTAGCCTTATATTATTAATTATAGCATAGGAATGAATACCTATCATCAACTTTTATATATAGGTAAAGAAAACCTAAAATAAGATAAAAGATATAAATAACACTATAAATTTACACCTAACACATTAATTACCAACAATGATGAGACTTTTGAAGAAATAAACAACCATCTTCACTATATATAGTAAATAAGTAGAAAAAACCTAAAATAGAAGGTATATATATATATATATAGGTAGAAAAAACCTAAAATAGAAGGTATAAAAAGATATAAATAACACTATAAAATTACACCAACACATTATGTTAATTACATAATGATGGGACTTTGGAAGAAATAGACATCCACCTTGACTTACAAAATAAACTATAGAAAAGTCACCAACAAACTGGACTTTATACAGAACCTTTGTTTGTTAGGTTCCGACGATGTCTCAATATTACTTTTCGTTGTAGCTGCAGCTACCGACCATGTGAAGCTCCTGACTATTGCAGGTCGAATCCACGGATCATTTGTCTCCAAAACATTCAAAGGTTGTGTTATATATATATATATATATAATATAGATATATATATATATATATATATTTTATTACTATATAATTGTTTTAAAAAACATTTTTTTAAAAATTCAGTATATTATTATTAATATAAATGATAAATTTTGAAAATTATTTTTTAAATTATTATTAACTTGAAAGCATATCTATAAACCTTTTTCCAATTCTTGTACTTTAAAATATTAAAAGTAAATAGCACAGGAAAAATATATAAAAGACAAATAAAGGGTACATTTCGTCATATTAAATGTATTTCAACATTATCATAACTAGTTTCAATGGAACAAAATCTTATATTTTAAAATATAAAGATCAATTTTGAAGGAAGAAAATTTTAATTTTAAATCATTAATATTTTGACGAATGTTATCGATTTTATATTTTAAAATTTTAAAATATATGTAAGAGTAATTTTTTCCATATTAAATGTGTTTAATATTAACATTAAATGAAAATTTGAAAACCTCTCTATGAGAGTTTGGTGAGTTTGGTGAAGGCTATTTTATGAAATATTATATTTTTTAAGTAATCATTTAGATTTAAAGATATTCTGATTTTATTTGTGAAAATTCAGTGCTATAAGAAGGTATATAGATTATTAAATTATATTTAAGTAAAAAATATAATAAAAAAAAAAATTTAAAAGAAAATTATAATTTTATTTATTTAATTATAATGAAAGAAATAATAAGCTTTTTAATGTAGCAGAAATTTTAGATTTATTTTCACATAGTGAAAGTAGTGATGTTTTAGCTTGCAGGGGTTTGGTCTCGTGGTTAGCCAATGGTCTACTAAGTCGTTTGTGTTTGCTAAGTCGTTTCTGCTGCTATGCAGGTCATGGGTTCAAGTCTAGTCTTATCCTTAGGGGGTCATGGGTTCAAGTCTCCTCTTATCCTGAGGGATTGTTCCTTGGGTTCAAGTCTCGTCTTACCCTGAGGGATTGTTTGTTCCTTGGGTTCAAGTCTCGTCTTATCTTGAGGGGTTGTTCCTTCAGCTAGATATCAAGTACGATACCACTGCCATTGTCCATTCAACTAGATATAAAAAAAAGAAAAAAGAAAAA
>APFE031569862.1:47052-94106 GCA_000404065.3 Pinus taeda
AATAATGTATAAGTTAGACATGTGATCATTTCTATAATTATGGAGAACAATATTTTTTCAAGATTTCATACTATTAATATTTTAATTATAAAAATCAAATCAGGAGATTGATTGTACATTAATATAAGTTTTGCTAAAATTAACATAGTGCAAAACCGTTGTTTTTTTTTTAAATTAGTAAGGTGATATTACTATTTTTTTAAGTCATATGTTTGGATATACACAATGGGATCTATATGTTTATGTAGTTTCATTTGTTGGTTTTCCAATTCAAGCCACTACCAAACCTAAATTTGAATCAATCAACTCAAACACATAATTTGGAATTCTCAATTTTAGTAAGAAATTTTTGAATTAAGGAATGTGTTCATATTATAAAAATGCATGTTTCTCTTAGAATAGTCTAAAAATAAACAACAAATGACCTAGCATGAAAAATATACAAGCAAGAGATTAGGCAACTAAATATTGGTAATGGAGACCACTAGCATTGGCTTTTATTGGAGAATAATGAGATGATGAAAACATATCCAACTTTGCAGCCTTACTCAAGGAATACATAGAATCTCCATTTCCATAAAACTCCATGGAGATGAAATGGATTAAGAGAGATTGACAATGTTGATCAAACTAAAATGAGATGCCAAACCAATCAATTGAAGTCCATATCAAATGAATCCCAAAGTAAAAGAAATGGTAAAAGAAAAAAATGCTAATATTCTTGTGGTTGGGTTATATTCCCCATGGAGGAGTTAGACTTGATCAATCCAATGGTATTCTAATATAAGAAGATGAGAGGGGGAGGTATTAAGGGCTGGATGGATTTTTGAGCGCTTAATATAACTTGCATTCATGGCCCTTTCCCTACCACCTTGATCATTTGGTATGAACATAAATGTATTTAGTCATCATTAGGTTCTCAAGATACCATCAAGTCCTAACAGGAAAGCAAGATAAAAATAAGATGAATTTTCCACAAAGTGGGGTTCATATGCATATAATTTCATGCCATTTGGCCAAAATAATGCCACACCAATGTTTTCTAGAATCATTGTAGCAAAATTTTACAATTGCATCATTAATTTTGTGTAAGTGTATTTGGATGATTGGATGGTTTATAGTTGGTAAAAAGCTTGTAACGATGGTGTGCCTGTTCAACAAAAGTCTCCAATTACAATAAACTTTGAATTTTAAATATTATAGTTTCAACATGGTAGTTAGTAAATTGTGAGATCTTGTTGTCTATTAATGTTATGGAATTCACACACCTTAAAATATTAAGAAACTGAATAAATTACAGTCCAACTTCAAGGGGGAAACCTCCTTTTACAATGAATACAATGTATAGACAAGATTTATGAATCATAAGACTAGGGGGGGGGGGGAAGTCTCCGATATATATATATATATATATATAATATATATATATATATATATATATATATATATATATATATATATAATATATATATATATATTTATATATATATTATATATATATATAATATATGGGAGACAAATGATATAATTAAAAAATAAAAATGAAGAGTGTGAGTTTCCAGCCTACATAACAATATAATCATAAAAATGTAACCATTCAATATATAGGGCTTAATAAGGGGACTTAGGGTTAATGTGGGGCTTATATAGGGCTTAACATGTGTCTCCCATTCAAAAAAGTGTTGTCCTCAACACTTGACTATTTATAGGTGTTTATGCATGAACAACTTAACTTCCCATGTTGACTCTTCCCTTGGTAAGTTCTTCCATTTGATGAGGTATTTAGTAATTGCTTGAATTTTTATCTTCTTAATCCTTGTTTCTAGTTCTAGTATGATTTTATCTTCTTCATTAATATCAAATAAAATAGTTTGGATGGGGACCTTGTTATTTATTACCTTCTTTAAGAAAGAAACATGGAATATTGGATGTACACTAGAAAATGGAGTAAGCTACAATTTGTAAGCCATACTTCCATTCATATGTAACACCCTATAGGGGTCATACTACCTTGGTATTAATTTATTGTCCTCTTTTTGTTACTTGAATGACATATTATTATATAGTTATAGTTTCACAAGTACCCAATTCCCCACTTCAAATTCTCTTTCACTACAATGTTTATCTAATTGTTGTCTTATCCTATTTCTTGTTATAACCAAGTTGTCTTTCAATAGTTTGATAAACTCTTCTCCGTGCCAAATGCGGTCCTCTATTTTTTAAGCATTTATAATCTCTTCAAGGGTGATGTGATGGATCAAGGTTGATATCCATAAAGTTCCATAAATGTTGACATTTTTAATGAAGTGCTAACAACAATGACTTGATCCATTGTGGATGTTTATCATATGCAAAGAAACATATATATCCTTCTAAAAATTGATTCTCACTTTGTCCATCATATTGAGGATGGTAAGATGAGTTGTGAACCAATTGAGCACCCTAACAAGAAAATAATTTAGTCCATTTTTTTTAATGAAAATTTGATCTCTGTCACTTTTAGTTATCCTTGTATATTTTTCACTATTTCCATGAATTTTTCTTTCATTATGACTTCTTTAAAAGGATGAGAAAGAGAGAAAAAAATGGGCCTACCTTGTCACTCTATTTACCACTACCATAATGGCACTCTTTCCTTCATATTTAGGTAAAAATTAATAAAATACATTGAAACTTCTTCCCGACACTAGCTTGGTATTCCTAATTGTTGTAGGAGTCCTAGGGTATTGATTCTCTCTTGATTGTTTTGTTGGCATACTATACATTCAAACACAAAATTTTGGGAATCTACTATAACACCTTCCCATCATGCTTCTAATCTATTCTTGCTTCTTCAGCCCAATCAAATTCTAGAATGTTAATAATGCATAATATACCCTTTGTGCCTTCCTCTTACCTTGAGAGTGAATTTTCCACATTATTGTGTTTTCCCTTTTTATGGATAATTTAAAAGTCATGACTCAACATATTTGTAACCCATTTTTTTCTCTCTTCTAAATATAGTATTTCTTCCATGAAGTACTTCAAACTATCATGATCTATTTTTTCTTTGAAGTGTCTTCCTATTAGGTATGGATGACATTTCCTAACTGCATATAATATGGATAACCTATATTGTTGGAAATACTGGAACATTATTTCTTTTACAATTGTTACTTTACCAATTTAGATCACTTATATAAAACAAAAAATGAACTATAACAAGATAATAATTTTATTAATAAGAAATTGTCGAGGACTCCAATCCTCTTTACAATGAATCACAAGCTCGAACTTGTACAACAATTTTCTCTAGGGCTCCAACCCCAAGAACACCAATCCCAAAACCAATCAACTAAGAAAAATTGTAGGGTTCCAATGATTAGATGAAGACACCAATTTTCAATCTGCCACGCTCCAACCTAGCCTTTGCTAGACTCCTACCCTATCTTTCACAAGGCTCCAACCTTGTTTTTATGAGGCACCAACCCTTTCAAACTACTTCAAGTTCTTCAAGATAGTTAAAGATATTTTTTTAAGGCTTCCCAAACTCTTGTTCAATAAGTCTTGACAATTTCTTCAATAAAGCCCTCAAATAATCTTCAAGACACTTTGTTCATCAATGACAACTTTAGTAAGTGTCATCGATACTCCTCATGATACCAAATCAGTTTTATCTAAGGTTAATCCATGAGGGCTTAAATCATGTATCAAAGACTCCAAGAATGCCTCCAAAAACAACTGCTTCAAAGGTCTTCAATGGGTCTCCAAGGCTGCCTTCAATAAGGGTTTTTCCACAATCCCAGATGTTCAACAAGTCTCACTTATGCTCATATTTTTATTTTAAGTCTTAAAGGTTTCTCTTTAGGGTTTCCAATTGGTTGCTCAACCAAACAAGTCTTCAAGAGATCTTCAATAAGCTATTCAACTAATGTCACCAAGTTCAGCTATGTCCAAACAAATCCCTTCAACACTTCTTGGTCTACAAGAGATGCCTTCAGTGCTCGTAGAGCTGCTATAAAAGTGTATAGTGGTTTTCTTCAAGACATCAAGATTGTTTGCTACGAGAGTAGTTCCAAAATGTGCACCAAAATGCACACACACTTAGCCTTTAAAAGACTTGTACACAATACTCCATGGATGAACTCATCATCTAGTCTTAAACAAGCTATTCTAGCTTCACTAATATCTGATATTCAAGGGTTACGAGCCACAACTCCATAACTTGATGTTACCCACTAACAATTCACGTATATTCAATTTGTGTTCTACACAGTTCTGAAGGTTCTCTATAGGTGTGCACAGTTTTGTAATGTTTTTGCCTTCTAGAAATTCAAAATATCCCACAACAAAATCGTTGATAAATCACTTAGTCACAGGTCTGCAAGGATGAATGTTTTTAGTATTAGATTTTCAAAAAATCGCAGAGAGACACTTCACAAATTTCTCCAATAGATTTTCATGGGTCTGCAAGAAAGGGGTCTTCACTACTCCATGGTTCATATCGCAGAAGAATTAATGATATGTAGGTTTGGTAAATGATCTTCACTGGTGCATTTCACACTTATTTTTAGATAAGTCAAAAGATAGGCAGTCCACAAATTTTCAGGTATATTCCTCCTGGCAAGTTTCCAAGAATTTACCGCGCGTAAACTGTCCTTTCTACGTCTTTCTGATCTCCTCGCTCGTTTGTATATTTCATTTCCTGTAAGTTGAGTTTGTTTGAAAACTTTCACAAGTCTGTAATATCTTTCTTATGCCAGGTGCAAGTATGTTCTTTTTTTTCCACTACGCTTTTGCTTCTTCACCCCGCGATCTTTTCTTCAAATCGATCTGCACAAAATTATTTTTATGCCTTTTTCTTGCATCGAACACCCTTAACTGTGATAGAGCCAACTAGATGGTATTTGGAGCTGACCAGTTGACGTTATAAAAGTGTTTGTCAACTTAATTTAATAATGTACACGTCCGACGTTAAAAAAATGATGCTCGTACACGTTCTCATATGCAACGTTTTGGAAACATAATTTAGTTATCTATGGTCGTGGTTACATATATACGTTACGTAATTATTTTATGTTGGTTATATGTGTTTGTTGCATTAGATTTATATTTGGCATTTCATTTCGTACTTAGGGCTTCAACATATAATGCTAGGGTTTCTTCAATAATAATGGTTTTTAGGGTTTCATCATTATATAGCTAAGGTTTGCTCATTTTTAATCATGTTAGGGTTTCTTGAAAGCTAGAGCTTCATCATAAATTAGAATTAGGGTTTTATCAATGTATTCGGGGTTAGATTCAATAAAAATAGGGTTTAGATAAAAATTTTAGGGTTTCAATAATCTATGTTTGGGTTGGCTTTTATGGTTTCCAAGATATGAACTCGAGGGTTTCTTAAATAATATGGTTTGAAAGATAATGTTTCTAGTTTTTTATCAACAATACTCCTATGGCTTACAAGCAATTAGGGTTTCCATCATCAACAATGCAATATTGACATCATTGACAACTTTGACCAACAATCTCCCCCTTTGTCATTGATGGAAATATTCTTTACCTTTCAATACTCTCTCCCCCTTTGACATCAATGGCAAAAGGGTTGTCCTAAAATCTCCTTTTTCCATCAAGTGATTCCCTTATCATGCTTCTTCTTGTTATGCTTCTCCCCTTGTCATCATGGTTTCCTTCTATAGCCAATATGGTACAAGAGATATTTTTGCATTTCTTTAGGATAAACCAGCTCCCCCTGCTGCATAAACTCCTCTTTATCTTCTTTTTTCTTATGGAACCCAAGGCAAGAAAGATTGTTGCCTTATGATCAAGTGGAAGGAATCTTCAACACTGGATGTGTAGTGAAGACACGACATCATGCTTTTCTTCAAAGAAATTACTCCCCCCTAAGCTTTACGGGCATGGAAGGGAATGAAGTAGATGATGTCTTTATGCAAGAGAGACCAATTTATCCAACAAGATTTTCTTCAATTTTTTTTGAGAGATGTAGCATGATTGTCTGTATGTGGCTCATCAAGGAAGCATTTTCCAAGAATGGTCAAATAGTCACAAGCATCCCCTAACAATATGCATGATCTCCTTTTTGGTAGAATCAAATCATCAAAGCTTGGAATATCATATCTGCCAAAGATGTACTCATGATATCAACAACATGAATTGATGCTCTGAGTATTCAACCCACATTCCATGTGATCTCCTTTTGGTTCAACTTGCTTCCTTCTCCAAAATTATTTAACCTTATTTTCATGATTGGTTGGCATATGTTTAGCTTGTTTAGGAACCCAATTCAAGTTACAATCACGAGCCATATAACCAATATTATGACATTTGTAGCATTCAATTTTGTACATAAATGAGGAGGCATGATTTCTTCCTGTAAATTTTCTTTTTAGAGGCTAATGAGGACCATTATATGTGTCCTTGTTGTATGCCCTACAATCCTTTTCCATGTGCCCAAATATTTTTCAAGAGTAGCAATAACCAAAATATATACTTTGATACTTGGAGAATGGAGCTTGCTTTGATGAAGTTCTAGGATCTTTTTTCCTTGAGATCCTTTGATGATATCCTTTGCTTCTTGCATCCTTAACACCTTCTACATGCATTATTGGAGTAAGGTTATTAAGGTTATGTTGATTAATCTTCTTTATTTTGATAGAGCTAGGGGCATCACCATCTCTATCAAGCTTCTTCACATCCTTTTTGCTTGATGCATTAGAGTTTGCATAATTGTTGCTTGAGGATTCACCTGCATAACAAAGAATTGATTTATCAAGGGGGGATACTTGATGACTTAGGATGTCATCTAGGGTTTGAGAGATTTTTAGACTCTTATTAAATTGATTAATTTCTTTCCTAAGGAAATCAATTTCTTCTTTCATCATCTTCCATTCTTCATCTTTATTTGCTAGATGGTTCTCCATGTCTTCCTTATTCCTTGTTTATTCACATGTTTGGGCCTTGAGAGAAGAGACTTCTAATCTCAATCTTAAGATTTATTCATCTTTTTCTTCTAGTAGGAATCCTATGGTATTTATGTCCTTTTTTTCTTCTTCTAGCTGAGATTTAAGGGAGGAGACCTCTTCCTTGTATTGAACAATTTTTTCTTGAAATTTGTTCAAGTCCTCAAGTATTTGTTTTAGATGGCTTGAAAAAACGTCTTCCCTTTTCTTTGCTTTATCCAACTGATTTTTCATGGATATGACTTGTTCATGATTCCTTTTCTTGTTTTGATTCAATTCCTCCTTAATCTTGGTGAGATCCTTATCTCTTTCTTGTACTTGAATCTTGAAGAGGTCAACTTCCTTCCTTGTTTTGTCAAGGCCATGGTCACCATCTTGTTATTTCAGTTTGAGTTCCTCGTTTTCTTTTTCCAAGTTGCTTATTTATTCTAGGGAAACTAAAATCTTTGTCTTTAGATCTATTTCAACTTCTACTTCAAGTATTTCTTCATTATCTTCTTCCTTTATGTAATTAGACCCTTCATTTTTTCTTTCAATTGTCTTCTTTGGTTCATCTTGATGCTCTTTGTCATCATCTTTAGGATTAGAGGTTATGGCCAATAATTCTTTAGGGTGAAGATCTTGAAGCTTTTCCCAAAGATCTTTTGCTCATGAACAATTTTCCATTTTGTCCTTTATAGGATTTGGTAGCCCACTCAAAAATTTCCTTCATTGCTATTGCATTATACACTTTGGATTCTTCTTCTTCTATTGTGCTTCTCGTAAACACTGATTCCCATACTTCAAAACCTTGAACCATTAAGAAATTCTTCATTCTTGCCTTCCACATTTTAAAGTTTCCATTGAACAACAGAGCTTTCCCAATTTGATTATCCATTGAGGAGGTGAGAAAGCCTTCTTCCTTGACTTTTCCATTTTTGTTCTAAGGATCTACCTTCCATCTATAAGGCAGAGACCGAAGGTACTAGCTCTAATACCAATTGTTGGAAATACCTAGATACACAAAATGAACAATAAAAAGATAAATAATTTTATTAATAAGAAATTGGCGAGGACTCCAATCCTCTTTACAATGAATCACAAGCTCCAACTTGTACAAAAATTTTCTCTAGGGTTGCAACCCTATGGACACCAATCCCAAAACCAAATCAACTAAGAAAAATTGTAGGGCTCCAACGCTTAGATGTAGACACCAATATTCAATATTCCAGGCTCCAACCTGGTATTTGCAAGACTCCAAATTCTGGGGCTCCAACCCTATATTTCATAAGGCTCCAACCTTGTTTTTATGAGGCACAAACCTCTAGGGTACAAACCCTTTCAATATTCATGTTGTTCAAGATAGTTACAAATAGTTTTTCAAGGCTTCCCAAACACTTCTTCAACAAGTCTTGACAATTTCTTCAATAAATCCCTCAAATAATATTCAAGACACTTTGTTCATCAATGACAAATTTAGTAAGTGTCATCAATACTCTTCATGATACCCAATCCTTTTTTTCTAAGGTTAATACATTAGGGCTTTAATCATGTATCAAAGTCTCCAAGAATGCCTCCAAAACTAGCTACTCTAAACGTCTTCAATATGTATTCAATGGGTCTCCAAGGATGCCTTCAATAAGGGGATTTCCACAATCCCAGATCTTCAACAAGTCTCACTTATGCTCATATTTGATTTTAAGTCTTAAAGGTTTCTCTTTAGGGTTTCCAATTGGTTGCTCAACAAAACAAGTTTTCAAGTGCTTCAAGAGATATTCAATAGGCTATTCAACCAATGTCACCAAGTTCAGTTATGTCCAAACAAATCCCTTCAACACTTCTTGGTCTACAACAAAGATTCCTTCAATGCTTGCAGAGACGCTACAAAAGTGCATAATGATTTTCTTCAAGACTTCAAGATTTGTTGCTACAAGAGAAGTTCCAAAATGTGCACCAAAATGCATACTTCATCGCAACAGTCAGCCTTTAAAAAAATTGTACACAATACTCCACAGATCAACTCATCATCTAGTCTCCAAAAATATAATATAACTTCAAAAATTTATAATCTTGAAGGGTTACGAGCCACAACTCCACAACTTGATGTTACCCATTGACAATTCACATATCTTCACTTTGTGTGTTCTACATATTTATGAAGGTTCTCTATACGTGCGCATAATTCTGTAATGTTTTTTCCTTCTAGAAAATCATAATATCCCACAACAATATCGTTGATAAATCCCTTAGTCACAGGTCTGCAAGGATGCAAGTTTCCAGCATTAGTTTTTCACAAAATCGCAGAGAGACACTTCAAAAATTTCTCCAATTGATTTTCACGGGTCTGCAACAGAGGGTTCTTCACTAATCCATAGTTCATATCTCTAAAGAATTAATGATCTGCAGGTCTGGTAAATGGTCTTCACTGGTGGAGTTCACACTTCTCTTTTGATAAGTCAAAAGATAGATGGTCTGCAAATTTTCAGGTATATTCCTCCTTGCAAGTTTTGAAGAATTTACAAGGTATAAAATGTTCTTTCTGATCTCCTCGATCGTCTCTATATTTCATTTCTTGTAAGTCGAGTTTGTTTGACAACTTTCACAAGTACGCAATATCTTTCTTATGCCAGGTGCGAGTATGTTTTTTTTCTCTACACTTATTTTCTTCTTCACCCTAATATCTTGTCTTCCAATCAATCTGCAAACATTATTTTTATAACTTTTTCTTGCATCAAACACTCATGACTGTGAAAGAGTCGACTAGGTGGTATTTGGAGCTGACCAGTTAACGTTATAAAAATGTTTTTCAGCTTAATTTAATTATGTACACATCTGGCGTTAAGAAAATGATGCTCGTACACGTTCTTGTATGCAACGTTTTGGGAACATAATTTAGTTATGTATGGTCGTGGTTACATACATACGTTAGTTAATTATTTTATGTTGGTTATATTTATTTGCTGCATTAGATTTATATTTGGCATTTCATTTAGGACTTTGGGCTTCAACATATAATTCTAGGGTTTCTTGCAAGCTACAACTTTATCATATATTAGAATTAGGGTTTTGTCAATATATTTGGGTTAAATTCAATAAAACTAGGGTCTCATCAATTGGGGTTTAAATAACGATTTTAAGGTTTCAATCATCTATGCTGGGGTTTGCTTTAAGGTTTACAAGATAGGGACTCCATGATTTCTTAAGTAGGATTACTAGCGTTTGCAAGATAATGTTCCTACTAGGGTTTTATCAATAGTTCTCCTAGGGATTCCAATCAATTAGGGTTTCCATCGTCAACAATTCAATATTGACATCATTGAAACTTTTGACCAACATTTATTTCTCATACATAGGTATGAGTAAGTCCTTTCCTTTATGTTCACTACATTCAAAAGCAATGGGACTTCCTTCTTACACCAAAACTACAACAATTCATGGCTTGAGGCATCACACTACACAATGAAGGTTTTTGTGAAGTTAAGTGTCGCGAGGATGAGAGTTGTACACATAGCCTCTTTAATTTTTTCAAAATATTTGGTTTCTTCTTTATTCCGATCAAAAAATTCTTTATTTAATAATTTTTTTAGAAGTGCTTCTATTTGACAATAATTCTTGACAAACTTTCAATAATATCCTATCAATCCTGAATCCTTTAAGCTTCCTACGATCTTAGGGATTGGTCGTTCCCTCATAGATTTGATTTTGTTTTTACCCACTTTGAAACTTTCATGTTATACAATATGACCCATATATTCTACTTCTTGAACCTCAGATAAATTCTTAGAAGGCTCTACATATAGTTGTTTCTCTTCTAATAGTGTTAAGGTCCTATCAACATGTTGTAAATGCTCTTCCCAATAATTTTTTTAGATTATTATGTCAAAAAAAAAATATTTATGTGTTTTAGAGGCTATTTTTGGATTGTCTTCTTGTCTCATTCTAATTTGAAGATATACAGAATGGAAATGCAACTTAGTAAATAATATTGGTCTATGTAATTTGTGTAATAATTCATCAATGATAGGAATAGGAAATTATCTATGATTGTCACTTTGTTGAGTTGTCTCTTATATGGACACATACACCATGAACAGTCTTTTTTTATAACCATCACCAATGGTGAAGATAAAGAACTCTATGTAAGTTGAATGATGCTAGCCTCTAACATTTCTTGAACCATATTCTTAATCTGGTTCTTTTGTGCATATGGATAGCTATGAGGCATAATGTTAGGTGGTACACTTCTAGGTTAAAAATGAATAGAATGGTCATGACCTCAATCAAGTGGAAGACCCTTATGAATATTTCCAAATAAATTAGAATGATCGTGGATAACTTTTTGGAGATCCACCTCAGAAAAGGATATAGATGTTTAAACATCCAATGAACATGATTCCATGATTACACCATGGTGTCCCCTTTTTACCAATTTTTTCATGCTACCAGAGCTTTACTTTGTAGGGTTTCCTTTGGATACCTATAAGCTCAATTTCCTTTTCTTCCAAGGAAAATATTATGAAAAGTTCTTGAAAATTAAGGGCCACTATTCCTATTGATTGCAACCATATAACATCTAATAAAACACCATCACCACCCATTTAGATATCAAGCATGGGACTATCTAATAAATACTCCCACATATTCAGCTTAATATTAGGGAACTTCCTTAAACAATTAATGGTACACCTATTTTCATTCAGTACTTGAAATTTTGGTGCTATATATACAAAGAAATTAAATTCATTTTCCAATTTGTAATTGATTGAATTTATGGGTACTGTTGGCTTCAGGGGCTTAGACCCAAGTTTGGAGTTAGCAATGATAACCAAAAAAACCCTATACCACCGGCCCTTTTGGCAACGATTTGCTCATGTAGACCGTAGTCTCACTCGAGGCGATATTGGGGGATGTTAGAACCAAGTTTCTACATCTAGAGGGACTATGGAGTGTGGTTGTAAGGTTCTAAACAGTTTAGGGATTATTCCGACCTTCATGAACTCTTAACCTTATTCTTACAATCGAACAACATTTTCTACTTTAATAGATAATTTAGCGAACTGTACGAAACTAGATTAACATTCATTATTCATCATATAAAACAGTATGTGAACCTTCGTGATGTAATTGTAAAATATATATATAAAATGAACCATAAAAAGTCAAAACCCTAGAAACTACGTGAACATACAGAATTACACAGATCTGTCTTAAAACTCTTATTTATTACCAAGTATTTTCCAATACAGTCTTTCTGACCCTACGCACTTAGCTGCAGACTTACCAAGGTCTCCATGCACAAAGCTACAAGAGCCTCCCCCTTCGCCTGATTATAGAAAGATCTTACAAAACAAACTCAAAAGTGTTTCATAAATTCAATACATCATCACTTAGACTTGAAAAATAATCCCTTTATATATGCTTCTAACCTTACAATACCATGGTCCGCGAACCATGGGCGAAGCTCAAAATCCTCTAAGTAATCCCATCCCTTTACAAAAGAAGGGGCTTTGACCCGCCCTAAATCCCCTTTGACTCTTAGAATGCTGTGCTAATCGCGCTCCACTCCTCAAAATGCAGAGTCTTCACATACTTTGGATAAAACTTAGACCTAGGGGACCCCTACCCAATAGGTCCCCAACACAAAGATGTGACTCATCCTTGAGTCACTTAGATGGTGCATTGTTGGCCTGCTGCACTTCATCCACGAGATTCTCTATCGTCGACCCCTCTGCTGCAAGGCCAATTGTCCTCTGAGTTTGTTGCATGCTCTTAAGTTTCCCTTCTATGTCTTGTGAGAGATGACGGGCCTCATCTGCCCATGGTTGCGTCTATGTGGAGATGATTTGTGCCTTTCTCTGTAGCTCATCAATTAGTCCCTGTAGAAGTGTTCCTTCCTGGAGAAGGGCAAACCATTGCATAGGTGCTAAGGTCCGTGCCATGGCTTTAAGTTCGTCAAACTTTAGCTACTTGTCTTTGATCTCTACTTCAATATTCTACACATGTGGGTCCTCTTGCAGCGAGCTCCACATTTCCAATGTATCTTCAAAAAGTTGACTACAGTCCTTGACTGCAGTCTCTATCTAAACCTTAGTAGTTTTGATGGAAGCTTCACACTGATCGTGAACTTATGGTGTCTTTGTAGATTGCAGCTTCATCTGAAACTCTTTAATTTGTATCCATAGATTAAAGCGAACCTTACCCACCTCGTCTTTTGATTCTTTGACTGTTGCTGCTAGTTTCTGAACCTTTTATGCTAAATCTACCTCAGCTGGGATGTGGAGCTCTAAAAACGCACTACATGCTTTGATGATGGTCTCTTCTAGTTGTTGGCTATGCGCAACTACGTCCTCGCAATCCTGCATTGCTTTATTCTTTTCCTCGATCAGCTATTGGTTATTGAGTTTGACTTTGTTGATGACCAATAGAGCTCACTTCTCTTGTATTTTGAGCTCTTTTGTGATACCCTGATGAAGCTCATGCAATGTCTGAAGGGGGAGCCCCACAAGATTTAGGCTTAGATTTTGCAAGTTTTGGATGTGCTCACTTTTCTCTAAAGATTCGAAGTGCAATGATCCTTCTGGAAAATGGACTACTTGAAGGTCTACGATAAGCTTTGCTGAAGGTACCATGCTCAATTTCTTTGCACTCACCTGAATCACACTCACTTGAAGTATGCTCATTTGCACCCATAATTATTTAAGACCCTGTTGGACCTTTGTCAAAACTGACCTGTATTTATCTTCGATGTTCCCCCATGTAGAAATTCTGAGAATTCTTTGCAAATATATCTCTAAGACCATGTAGAAAATCTGACTGTAGATTAACCTGATAATGCAATATACCAAAGAAAAATACTATAATCTACTTCTATTATCAATTTTCTTTGAGGAATCTTAAAGATTGAGCAAGATCGATTTGAACACATATAACCAGAAGAAGAAGAATCAATGCACATGAAACGTAGAAAATACTCAGGGGAAAGCCTCAACTAAAAGCCCCATTATCTGTATTATCATACAAGATGGAAATACATAGAGATTATACAAATCCTTACCTCTCACAGCTAGCCAGCTCTTAGTAGAATCCTCCTAGATGCTCACAGGCAATCAAAGCTTCTCTCAAGCCTTCTCCTCTACCCTCCAAGCTCCTATTTCCTTGCATTGTTCCTTTGGGATGATCTTCTCCAACCAAGTGGAAAATAGATCTCACACCCTGTATGAACTGCGTAATCCTCAAGGAACCTTTCCTTGACTGCATGCATGAGTTTCCTTTATAGGAAAATACATGCAACTGAATGTACACTGTCCTTGACATTTAGCTCAACTGGGTCTTTCTCAGAATAGACATGCATGAGTTTCTGATGAGGGAATATTGAGTTATCTAGAGTACAATGGTTGAGTGCATGCATGCATCAACTGACTAATAAGTCACAATTAGTTCCTCAAACAGTTTGGAACTAATTTAACTAGACTTAACTCAAGTGACTAAGCTAACTAATTACAACTCAAATATAACTCAATCTTATCTCCTTAATTAAGGGATAGTCTCCTTAATTTAAGGGATAACTGTTGCATGACTTCAGAAAGACTTCTAACTTGAATTTATCCAACTAATTAATCCATAATGAATTAATTAATTATTTCCAAGTAGCTGGTGAGACTAAATTCGATTTTAATTCACAATTTTAATTCAAGGACAAATTAAAATTGGAATATCTAGATTCTATTTTTATCATTTCTTGTTTCTATTTTCAACACCCCACATCTCTTCCATCGCAGCATGAACAATGTTGCCAATTTCATCAAAGGCCCCCTCAGTGAGGACCAAAGCTTCAATGCTGGTAGATTTATCTTACTTTTGCTTCTTCCACGCACTGCCAACACTCTACTTCTTCTGCTTCTTGATTATAAATGGGGAATCAATGTCCTCTGTGTCTACATCAGGGTCTCCACCACCGTGTTCCCCTTCTCCAATCTCCTACTCTACTACGAGCTTGGTAGTCTTTCCCTGCAGGTCAATGGTGATCATCAAAGGCATTTTCTTGGAATTCTTCTTGGTTGCTGATTTTTTAGCCTGTGCACTTGTTCTTGCTTTCTCAGTCACCTTTACTATTGTTTGGGTAAGCCAATAACTTAACCACTTACTAATGACTGCCAAGATGTCACCTTCACACACTAAGTATGGTAGTTGTTGGCTTAGGGGGTCCTGACCCAGGTTCAAAGTTAGTTGTGCCAAACAAATACCTACATTACTGGCCCTTTCGGCATCAATTTGCGGTGCATAGATTGAAGTCTCACTTGAAGCAGTATGGGGGGATTCTGGAACCACGTTTCTGCACCCAGAGATTAGTGTGATGTCCTTTTGGTGACCTAGATCTGCCTTCACTCAAACCTCTATGCTCGTGCAACCTATTGCTGTAACTTCCTCTAATCGGTCTCTAGAACTCCACGAAGGTCTACGATTGGCTTTTGTGGACCCTGAATAGGTCAATTAGATACTTACATGCACTTTAGATTACCCTTAGACCATTATTTGCTCAAATCTACTTAATTATTTGATAACTTTAATAGAAAGCATTATAATCTTCGTCTAATCACTTAACATTAATTGCATTCAGATAACAATGTAGATCAAGTAAAGTCGCACAATTTACATAATAATGTAGATCAAGTAAAGTTGCGCATCAATACATCATTATTTCATAAACCCATTATTCATCACAACATAAAGCACATACATACCTAACATAAGTTATTAGATAAAACACATGAATTTCTGTAACAATATTTTTTATTGATATTCAGTTAAGCTTACATACTCAAGAATTTCCTGTGCACTCAGCTGTAGGGGTCCACACACTCAGCTATGGACACTACTCTAGGCATCTGTGCACTGAACTGCAGAGCCTTTCCCTCCTCTAAGACTTCTACTTCTACATTAGACTTCTTTGCTCGTAGCCATAGACAACTTCAATTTCTTGCCTTAGACATCCCTAAGACACACCTATTTATACAATCCCATGGTCCGCAAACCATGGGTAGATCTTCAAAATCTGTCTCAAGTTACATAGAAGAAGGGTTAAAACCTTTTTGACTCTTAACTAGCTATGCACTCCGTGACCACAATTTGTGGAAACTTTACATCCTTTTACATCAAAACTTGGGCTTTTGCCCCAAAACTGACCCAGGGGACCCCATCTCAAGAGGCCCCCATCACAAAGATTGTGACTCGCCCTGGAGTCACTCAGCTGGCATGCATATCTTGCTCCGAAGATCCCCCAACTCCACTTGAACCACTGCTACTTCAGCCGCGCTGTGCGTGGCTACTTGCTTCACCTGTTCAACCAGCTGCTCTGTGGTTGGTCCTTTGCTGTCCTGCTTGACCTTCTATTGTGTAAGCTGCAAGTTCACCAACTTTTCTTGTATGTTGGCGAAGACTTGGTAGGCTTCTTCCAACCAAAGATCCAATCATGCCTTAAGGACTTCCTCTTTTTTCTGTGCAACTTCCACTTGTGCAAGGAGTTTCTTCCCCTCCTACAATTGGGCGAGGTGCTACACTGTAGCCACTATGCGTGTCATTGCCCGCACTTCATTGTACTACTGCTGAAGCTTGTAGGTCTCTGTTTTTAATCTCTACATGTTGGGATCTTCCTATAGGGTCATCACTACTTCCATGGCATACTCAAACAACACTGTGCAGTCCACCACTGCCATATTGATAGTAGATATTCCATCCTTAACAGCTTCTTCGTGCTATTCCCTAACTTCTAACAGGGTTGAAGGCTGTGACCTGAGCTCTAGTTATGTGATTTTCAGGTTGAGCTTGAATTAAACTTGGGCCACCTCTGTCTTAGCGTCACGAACATCCACTGCAAGTTTCCTGACCTTGGCCTCAAGTGATGCCTCCTCCAGTATGTGTAACTCCAGCACTTTCCTACATGTTTCTGCCACCGCGGCCGCCAGTTAGGCACTCTATGCCTAGATTTTCTCCTTTTCCTTCAATGCCTCTATCTTCTCGGTGAACATTTTCTCATTGTTCACCCAATTTTCACTGATTAGGCTGAGAGCGCGCTGATCCTGCTCTCATAGCTCCACTGTTACACCTATCTACAACGTGCGAAGATACCCGTTGGGGAGTGCTGCAAGTTGAGGAAAATATTCTTCAGAGTACTTACGATGACCTTGTCATTGGCTAATTTTGTGCTCAATGACCCTTCCAGTAGTTTGACTTCTCGAAGATCGACTGATCTGACCATCTCTGTAGCATGACTAGTTCGTGGTGCCAAGCTCGTCTGTGCAACGTTCACCTGCCCTACACCCAATTGGATCCTATTGGTCTAGATATGCAGCTTGCGTAGTTCCTTCTAAAGAGTGCCTAGCGACTACAGGTGCTTCTATTCAATTGCTGCAATAGTTCCTCTGTGGTATCGCACACTTTATATCTCCAATCTCATCGAGATCACCTTCTGTGAGTGTGATGGGATCTAGTGGTGGCTTTGTTGCTTTTGACTTCTTTCGGGGCCCTTCCTTTTGTTGGTCCTGGTACCTCTTTACCTGAAATGGAGTTCTCTTTTCTTCATCTCTGCCACCTCCCTACTCTGACTGCTCCTCTTCCTTGGTATGGGGCGAAGGGGATTTACCGCTCCACTCAGAGTCATGTTGTTCCTATTCAACCTGCTACTTTATAGTGCGCTCCTTTTCTAGCCGGGCATTCCCCTCGTCTTCCTTCCTTCGTTTTTTGGCCAACTGCTGGACTGCCTGCTTTTCGGCCTCCTTATTTTTCTCCATGGAAATCCCCGCACCTTTTCTAGTGCCTGCGACTAGATCAGATGGAGAATTCAAAACTGCTGGCTAACGCTTGATAACCTCCTAAATGGCATCGTCTGCGGAAAGATAAGGTAGATCAAACCACTTCTGTTGCGGTTTGTTTTGCGCCCTGATATATACACGGTGGAAGTGTGCCTTAAACTTTGCATACTCTAATAATTTCTCAAACACAGTCAGGGACAACCATGGATTTCGGTTGATGGCCATGTGAATGCTTGCCTCCATCAACACCCCAAAAAATTTTGTCTCCATGACTCGTGCGGAGTCCTTTGTGGCCCAAAGGGAGGCAAACTGTGTAGCCTTCGACAATCCTTTCTCCAAGGGAGAAACTAGCTATCCTCCAGTAGCTCCCAAGCTACTAACATGATGGAGAGAAACAACCATGCAGTGTAGTTTATAGTTTCGCGCTCCCTTACAGCTGCCTGGAGCACTAAGACTGTCATGCCTTCATGAAGTCATTCAGCCAGATCCCTTGTATATGGCTTGAACCGGCTTCCATTTACCCTTCCCGGAAATGGTTCTCTATTCAACTTTGCAAGCTAAACTATGCCAACATCTGTAATTTCTTTGATGAAATATGACCCTAGCTAGTGCATGTGAAACTTTCCTAGAAACTTAGCAAACTTGCTATCATATAATAAAACCAAGTCGTTTACCTTGAAGGTGCATAGTTTTATGTGCCGATCATGCCAAGATTTTTCACATTCCTTTTGAACCTGCTAACAGAATCTAGCCAGAAACATATCTTCTTCGAGCTCCATTAGCTACACGAGCCGTTCTTCTAAGGCTTTGCAGTCTTCCATTCTTGTGAAAGCCACTATGTGTAGAGTTGGCACGATATATTCCATTAGCATTATAGCCTCTACACCATAAACCAATCGGAAAGGCGTCTGACCTGTTATCCTTTTTCAAGTAGTTTTGTATGCCCGTAACACTACTGGTACGTGCATGTCCCATCATTCCACTACATGTTGAAAATCTTCGTTAGCACTTTTTCCAATATCTTATTGAAAGCCTCAACTATTACATTGGCCTGAGGATGATATGGTGTACTTTTTTGATGGTAAACCTGGAGCTCTTCTGTCAGCGCGTTGATCGTTTCCTTGAGAAAATGTATACCGCAGTCGCTCATCAATACGTTCGGGAAACTGAACCTAGTAAACACATATTCAAAGAAAAACTTTGTTGTTGTTGCCCCTATACAGTCCTTCATAGGCTGCGCCTCTAGCCCATCTGGTCAAATATTTTGTCGCGGTGATGATGTAACGCACATCTATTTTCTTACCCGAGGGCTGAATCAATCCTACAAAATCAATTACCCATTTCTCAAATGGCTGTAATGATACTTGTGGATTCAACGACAACTCATCCCTCCACGACAACCTATCCATCCTCTGACATGCATCACATGCCTTACAATATGCTTTAGAGTCTTTACGCAAGGTCAGCACCACAACCCAGCGCGCAAAAATTTTTGTGCTTTTTCTTGTCCTACATAGTGCCCTCTCGCAGCTCCTCCATGAGCTTCAGTAAGGATACTATTTCATTCAAAATTAGGCACATATCGTCGAAGTATCTCATCCAATCCCATCTTATATAAATGTCCTGCAATTACTGAAAAATCAGTTGCATGCACCACCAACTCTTTCTTCTATTGACTAGTGTATCCTTATGGAGCCATCCCTGTAGTTAGAAGTGGATAATATCCGTGAATTGGTTATCCACTACACGCACTGCGAAGAACTATGCATCGGGAAATCCTTCCTCCAAATTAGTAGGATCCTCTCCTATCTCAATGCGTGACAGATGGTCAGGTCCTGCGTTCAACCTTCTTAGCTTCACAATTACCTCAAAATCATATTCTTGGAATAACAACAACCATCTGCATATTCCCGCCCCCAAGACAGGCTTATTGTCTAGTTACTTCAAGGCAGAGTAGTCTGTGTACATCTTGAAATGTCCACCCAATAGATAGTTCCTGAAATTTTAGAGTGCGTACACCATAACCAATCCCTCACGCTCTTTTGTGGAGTATTTCTTCTCAGCCTTTGACAATTTTCTGCTTGCAAATGCTATAGGGTGATCTAGTTCTCCTTCGCCAGCCTGTGTCAGCACTACTCCCAATACAATACATGAGGCATCAACATGCACATGAAATTATTTCTTCCAGTCTGGGAAGACCAAGATCAGTGCAATAACCATTTTCTCCTTCTAGACATCTAGACTGTGTTGACATTCTTTATTCCAACAAAATGTAGCATCCTTCTTTAGCAACTTTTCCATGGGTGCGGTAATCTGAGCATAAGCCTTGATGAACTTTCGATAATACCCGGTATGGCCCAGCATTGCGTGAAATTATTTAACACTCCTTGGGGCTTCCAAATTGATTATTGGTCTTGGCTGGGTCCACCATGAGTCCTTTTCTGAATACCACATGACCTAGCAAAATCCCAAAGGGAACACAAAACAATCACTTCTTTAGGTTCAACGCAATCTGATACCTTCGACACGTATCCAACATTAAGTGCAGACTCTCTACATGGTGCTTGAATAGCCCAAACACTATCCAGTCATTGAAATAGACCTCCAAAAATTTATGAATAAACTCTTTGAACGTTGCGATGCCTACGCGAGAGAATATTGCCAGCGCATTCTTGAGTCCGTAGGGCATCACTGTATACTAAAAAAAACCCCATTCTCTCACCAAGGTTGTTTTACTCCTGTCTTCTGACATGATCTTGATTTGATGGTATCCAAAGAACCCATCAGTAAATGAATAGGTCTCCTATCCTCCAACATTGTCCAGGACCTCATCAGTAAACAATGTCAGGAAAGGATCATGGACACAGGCATCGTTAAGCTTTCTTAGATCTACGCAAATCCTTATTTCGTCCTTCTGCTTCTTTTCCTAAACTACCATTGGGCTCACCCAATTAGATGATCCATATTTAAAGAAGAATGTAACAAATTACAGAGATAACCACAAACACAAAGATGCAGTGGAAATAATACTTCATTTCATTAATGTAAAACACTGAAATATGCTTACAAAAAGAAATGGAAATAAACTAGCTAGGGCGATGGTAGCTTATCTCTGATAAGAGATGTGGCAGCTACATGCCTCTGAACTCCTTACAATGAGGCTCAAGGCCCCTTTTATTATTGAACAATAAGAGAAAACCATAAACAACCAAAACCCTAACCTGAGGAGATGTAACACCAAGAGTTTATAGGCCTCGTTGAAGTGAGTTGGACAACCAACTTCCCGAGGTTGCGACTTGGTCATATTATCTTCATTTGACGTGCATGATAGCCCGTTGGAAAGATTTCTCTGAGGAATACAACGAAAAAGATGATTTTAGGGAGAAAATTGCTGGCAGTAGATTTCCCAAAGAATTTCGTTTAGGACCTCAAAATGGCTCCGGAAGTTTAGGACCCGAAAAACTGCTAAAAATAGTAAATTGTGCTACAATTAAGGAAACTGCAAAAACTGAAAGAAGAAATGGTGGGGGTCCAAGTGGAATTGGCAAGTGGCCACCAATATCCACCTGGATCATTCATCCCCCCTTAGGAAGGAATGTTCCCCATTATGTTGATTTCCTCCATAAGATGAGGGAACTTCTGCTGAACTTGGTCCCTGGTGAGCCATTTGCCTTGATGAAGGAGTTGGCCTGCTTTGACAACTCGATATAGTTGGATATTATGCTGGCGAGTGTGCTTGATCTATGTGTCCATGATCTGATCAGTTGTAGCTTGTTCCATGCAATCTGGATTTAACTCTGTGGGTGTGAGTTGTTCTGCAATGTCGGATGTGTCTAGTAATGGTGGAAAGTATGGCCTAAGGTGGTCCACGTTGAACACTAGGTGCAGGCCAAGGAATGGAGAAATGCTGAGCTCAAATGCATTGTCTCCCACAACCTTGGTAATGGTGTAAGGACCATATCGAAGTGGTCTGAGTTTCTGATAGGCTCCAGTAAGGTGTTCCTTTTGCAAATGCAACTAGACTTTGTCACCCACCTGAAACTTCTGTGGCATCTAATGTTGATCATGTCGTTGCTTGTACTTGGCATTTGATTTCTCCAGAATGTCATGGATCTGTTGGAAAATATGTTGGATGTGCTCAATGAAGTCATTTGCCTTATCTATTTTGGACTAGACATGAGCCGAATTTGCATGAGTAGCTGCAAATGACATGGCCACATCAATGGGACATAGTGGTTGGAACCCCAAGCCCACCTGAAAAGGGTTGTGGCCAGTCGAGCTCTGGAGAGCCTGATCATAGCTATGCTGAACATAGGGGAGGCTCTCGTCCCATGTGCGTGGATGCTTTGAGTTGTACATGTGCAGAATGTGTACGATCATCATGTTGACAACCTCTGTGTGACCATCAGTTTGAGGATGGAAGGTTGTGGACTTAGTGAGTTTGGTGTCCAGCATCGACCAGAGGCTGGACAAAATGTCCTGAGGAACTTGCTATCCAAATCTGAGATGATAGACTGTGGGATCCCAAAGTGTACCCACACTCGTTCAAATAAGAGTTTAGCAATGGCTTCTGCTGTGATATTCTTCTTACAGGTCGCCATAATGGCCATCTTCAAGAACCTGTTGACGACCACAAAAACACAGTCATTTTCATGCTTAGTGGAAGGAAGGCCTAACATGTAATCCATGGAAATGGATTCCCAAGGTCGACTAGGGGTAGGCATTAAGGTATAGAGGCCTTACTTCTTGATGGTCGGTTTGGAAATGATGCAGTTAATGCATGATCTAATGTACTTCCCGACATCCTATCAAAGATTCGGTCAATAGAAATACTTCTGCAGTACTGCCATCATTTTCTCGACCCCAAAATGCCTGTAGTGCGATTGTAGTGTACTTCCCAAATCATCTTGGCATGCTCGCTTGAAGGAACACAAAGGTGACCCAGGTGGCATAACAGGGCATCCTGGAGGTGAAAATATGGAACATGTTGACCTTCCAAGAGTGTCTACTATGTGAGGCCAAATTCTAGGTTGCTTTTGTAGAGAAGTGGCCAATTAGAAGTTTCGTGCCCACAAGATTTGAGCACGATGGTTAACGCCATGATCGGTGGCCGACAGAGGAAATCTGCAACATTATTGGTGCTGACCTTCCTATACTTGATATTCAAATGGAACTGTTGTAGGTATGTGGACCACTTTTGATGGCGATGATTATGCAATTTCCCTTGGGTCTGTATGAACTGCAGGGGTTGGTGGTCTTTGTGGATGACCGTTTTCTTCCCCAAAATGTAATGCTTCCATTGTCGGCAAGCCTGCACAAAGGAATACATCTCTTTGTCATAAGTGGGATACTTTCGGACTATGTTTGAAAGTGTCTCATTGTGATATGCCACTAGATGCCCATGTCGAGTAAAGACTACCCCAATAGCATAGTCAGAGGCATCTGTCTCGACCTCAAACGGTTGTTGCAAGTCTAGTAATGCGAGCACAAGTGTCGAGCAGAGGCGATATTTCAACTCTGTGAATGCCTTCTATTGAGATTCAGACCAAAATAATTTTTCTTTGGCTCCTCCCTTGGTGACTTGACATAAGGGCCAAGTGGTATGAGAAAATCCGAACATGAACCTGCGGTAGAAGTTGGCAAGACCTAGAAAGTTGCGAAGCTATGTCAGTGGTTGGAGATGGCCAATCCCGAATGACTTGGATCTTGGCTGGATCCACATGCACCCCCTGTTCATCAATAATGTATCCGAGATACTGAACCTAGGTCATGCCAAAATTGAATTCTACAAATTAGCACATAACGTGTCTTGTCGCAGTGTTTGGAGAAAATGTCAGATGTGGTGGAGGTGCTCTTCCCAACTTTGGCTGAAGATTAGGATGTCATCCAAGTATACCACTACAAACAAGTTGATGAATGGCCACAATATGTCATCCATTAGCCTCATGAAGGTTGTAGGAGCATTCGTCAATCCGAAAGGCATAACCAACCATTTGAAAAGGCCCCCTTGGCTTTGAAGGCAGTCTTCCACACATCAAAGGGTTCGATTGGTACCTAGTAATATCCTGACTTCAAATCAATCTTGGTGAAATATTTTTCCCCCTTCAGTTGGTCCAGGAGATCATTAATATGTGGGATCGAGTACCTATTATGGACAATGATCTTGTTCAGCACCCGATAGTCAATACAAAGTCTCCAAGTCCCATCCTTCTTCTGTACCAACACGATCCGGCTCCCACAGGGTGATGAACTCAAACGGATGTGACCTTTTTGCAGTAGCTCCTGAATTTGCCTCTTGATTTCATCATTCTCCAGAATCGAGCACTGATAGATTGGTCTATTGGGCAGTGGCACACCTGGGGTCAGACCGATGGAGTGCTTGACCTAACAGTGTAGAGGAACCCTTGCGGGGGAGGTGAAGATGTCCATTTACTCCCCTACGACCTTGTCCATTTGTAGTTGTCGTGCGGAGGCGCCCTATCTGGAGGTCGTGGCCATCGTCTTCTTCTTTCATTGAGGACGTATCATCAGGAAAACAAATTTCCCAGTTTTGGAAGTGAGATTACTGCATTGTTTTACAGTAACCAAAGAGATGGCAGTAGGCGGTGCTACCTCTGGTATCCTATATAACTTATTTCCCACAGTAACAATAACAGCATGGGGCCTTGATTCATACACAACATGTCGCTTCCACAAGTATGGTTGTCCTAATAAGACATCACAAGCTTCAAGGGGAGAAACGTCACATAATACCTCATCCGTGAAGGGCTTGATGTTGTATGGAAGGCGACATTGCTGGCTCACATGAAGATCTCGTCCTTGGTAAAGCCACCCGATGGTGTACGGTTGTGGATGTGTTGTGGTTAGTAAGCCTAGCCGCTTCATGAACTCTGCCAAAATGAGGTTCTTTTTGCTCCCACTGTCGACAATGAACTGTAGCGGGGAGCCCTTTACTCACATCTAGGAGTGGAAGAGATGCTCATCCTCATCTGGATATTCAGGTTCCTCCTTCTGGATCTTCATGGTGGCAACGGTGGTGTTAGGCTCCACATCGATAATCTACTTCCCTTTGTCATTCCCCTTCTTGGGTTCTGACTCAGAGTCGGAACATGCATCTGATTTTGAAACATTTAGCTTGGCCACTAGTGACTGCTTGGCACGACACTCACTTGTGTTGTGAGTGGAGCTCTTATGGACCTCACACCACTTTCCCGTGTCCTTTTTCGGCTTCGCAGCGGTGTTCTTTGCTTGCAGCTTTGGTGGGTTGTCTTGGGCCACCCCACCTTGGCTTTGTCCTTTGTTCTACGATTTGGGGGCACCTTTCCCTTACTTCGGATTCGCAGATCCAAAGTATTGCTTCTTTTGTTTAAACTTTTGCTCAACCTTGATTGCATATCGGTATGTTGTGCGGAGCAAGGAGATGTTCAAGAATTCCATTTCTTCCTGGATGTACTTGTGTAGGTAGCCATGGTATTTGGGTACCAAATGCTGCTCCGTATCCTTGGTACCCAACTTTGTGCAAAGGTTATGGAAAATATTGGTAAACTCTGGCACATCTTGGTCCCTTCCCTGCCGCAACATGGTCCACTTTATGTATTGATTCTCATAGCTTCTGACATGGTAGTACTACTCCTTGATGGCATCTCGGAATGAATTCCAAGTGGGTATGACTAAAAATAGTGAGGCTGTACTTTCATCCTTCTGCTCGTAGTAGGTTTCCCACCCGTCCTTGACGTAGGGGTTGCTTTGAGAAGAGCGAAAATAATCTTTTCCTGACTGTAAAAATCATGAACATAAAAATAACCCTCTAGCATATTTAACCATTTATCGATGGCATCTACATCTATCTGACCCTCAAATATGGGGATTTAAAAATTAACTTGTACCTTAAACAGTGTGGCGTTCCTAGAGTAGTTGTTGGAAGTTGATGCGTCGCCCCTGGGTAGTCGCTGAAGGATCTGGGAAAAGTTGTCCATCATTGCATTCCTTTGTCACTCGAGGGCTTCTTCGAGCAAGATTTTTATAGGATCTCCTACCCCCTCGTGTTTCTTTTCATTCACCAAGGAAGACCATCGAGACTTGCGAGGTTGTTCTTACAAAGGTTCAACTAGTTCAAGCCCTAACTCCTTATATCTCGACCTCGTTAGGGACATGCAAAGAAAAACAGAGAAAAAAGGCAGATTGCTCTGAAACCACTAATCTGGATTTAAATAGGAATGCAAAAAATTACAGAGATAACCATAAACACAGAGATGCAGTGGAAATAATACTTCATTTCATTAATGTAAAATACTGAAATATGCTTACAAACAGAAATGGAAATAAACTAGCTTGGGCAATGGTAGCTTATCTATGAGAAGAGATGTGGCGGCTACATGCCTCTGAACTGCCTTACAATGAGCCTCAAGGGCCTTTTTATTATTGAACAATAAGAGAAAACCCTAAAAAACCAAAACCCTAACTCAAGGAGATGTAACACCAAGAGTTTATGGGCTCCGTTGGGGTGAGTTGGACAACCAACTTCTCGTGGTCGCGACTTGGTCATATTATCTGCGTTTTGACATGCATGATAGCCTGTTGGAAAGATGTCTCTAAGGAATATGACAAAAAAGACAATATGATATAAAAAATTAGTGGTAGTAGATTTCCAAAAAAACGTCGTTTAGTGCCTCAAAACGGCTCCGGAAGTTTAGGAACCAAAAAACTGCTAAAAATAGTAAATTGTGCTACAATTAAGGAAACTGAAAAACTGAAAGAAGCAATGGTGGGGTTCCAAGTGGAATTGGCGGGTGGCCACCAATATCCACCTAGATCATCAGATTCCTCCACCAGTTCAATAATACCCGCCTCAAGCATCTTGTCTAACTCCAAGCAGACCTTTCCTTGTATTTGGGATTAAGGCGATATAGCCTCTACTTAATGGGCTTCACGTTTGGTTTCAAAGTTATTTTCATTGCTCCCAAACCGCCTATAATGCCTTTTAAGTTCGAAAATTTTGTAGGGAATAAACCCTGATATTCGCGAAGTAACTTAGTGACTTTATCTACTATAGCATCATCCAAGTAATCCCTAATCTTCACAAACTTCGGCTCCGCCTCTATGTCAACGTTTACATGCCTAGTTTTCAATGGCATGGTGATGTATAGATTCTCTATCTATGGTCCCTCAACCTCATGGTGGCCTTCTGCCTTTGGGATATTGATATTCCTTGGATACTCATCCTCCACTTCAGCAGTCATATTATAGCATTCTAGTGCATGGTGCATTTGGGTGCTCTAATATGGTTGAATCAATTCCAAAGTATCCTACGAGATTTGAAAGATTGTTGCCTTAACCTCCTATAGCGCCTCATCAATGCTTTCAAACCCGTCTTCAAAGCTGAATGTCATCATGAACCCTTCTCTTAAGACATCCCACTCTGCAGTGCCATGGTGGAGCTTCGTTTCCAAATACCAATTCATAGGGATTATGTCCAGAGTGTGATAGAACAAATGCACCCATTCTAGCTGAGGTTACGTTCCATAGACCTTAATTCATTTGGCCAAATGATCGTGTGGATCATTCCTCCCATCATACTTCTCAGTTACCCATACTTTAGGACGACCAAATTGTGTTCTCATCATCCTTCTATAATTGCGCCACTCATCAAAACTGTCTTTGCATGTACCCCGCCACCGAGTGGGCGTAGCGCATAGTGCCCAATCCAATGCATGAAAGCAGTAATCCTCTAGAACTTCTCTTTCAAAAGCATCCAAAAATTTATCTATGTCAGATAAACCATCGTAATAAGGTAAATTTCTTACCTCTGACGACACACAGTGAAGTGAATTGGTCATCATGTTGCAACGCAGTGTGGATACTTCATGCAGTTTATTTTGCCAATGTTCCCTATCAGTTGAAACAGAGACCACTACAGTGCATGTCTCCCCATTCTCTCCCAGGTTTGTTTAGGCAATACATTCACGTTAGACCCCAAATCCAAAATAACTTGGTCCATCTCATAGTCTCTTATTTATGCGATAAGCCTCATCTCACGCCATGTTCTTGTTTTATGCTTACCGATATTTCTGACTACGCAGGGTCCATCAGAAGTATTATCCTTACTGACACATTTGTTTATCAAATCTTGTAGCCCTTTTATAGTTTTGCTATTGTGCAGTAGTTTCATATAAGTCTCCAAGAAGGTGGTAAGCACAGAGGGGTCAACCTCTGAAGGTAGCTTTTCCTCATTTCCTGAGGTGGAGGCCTCAATGAAGATTTTATTTGCTTCCATGAATGTTTTCTTTGCACGCTCTAGATCGAACCAAACCTCCTTTTCTAGGGCCTTGCAAATCCATCAACCTTCTTTAGGCTACTTTACTTTATTGTCACTAGTTGCAATCCCACTTCATAGTACAATATCTACATTCAGTTCCTCTTTGCAAGGCTTGACCCCCATCATCTGTAAGTTTTGGGTCGAATGCTGAAGTTGCGCCTTATTCTCCTACATCTTGGCCATCAGCACAAGACATTCTTCGATTGTGTGGTCAAAATGAGTGCAATATTGACATGACGGGTGCATATGATTTATACACTCCCATGCGTAGTGTCCTAGAATTCCGCAATTGTAACAAATGATCTACCCCTGAACTCTACCAAATCTTGCTTCTCCTTGGCCTCATCTATGCCCTTGATATCCTCCACGCGTTCCCCCAGCGCCTTGATCCAGAGCCCGAGTTTATGCTTGCATTCGATATGTAGGCATCCTCTCCATCATTAATTCATAGCTTTGATAGTGGCGCTCATCGTGGCCCACTGATTTGTAGAAATTGCAGAACAATTGTTGTGGTGTCTGTACAAAATTTTGGAGCAAATGAACATTTTCTGTTACATGTTTTCCGACTACTTGTCAAATAACGCACCATAGCGCTGGCCCCACGCTTGGTCCTACTAGATCTTCCTACCTTAGGGGCATAGGCCCCTCTCCTGTGATATAATTCGTGAAGACAAGGCAATTATCTTTATCATGCCCTTGGTTTTTACACTTGAGACACCAAACTTCTTTGTGCACCTCCAGTTGAGTCGATTTTTCCTTTTTCAAGCTCTGCAACTCCAAGTAGAGGTTTTACAACTCTACATGAATTTGTTGAAATCCCAAATAAGCATCCTGGATAGGTGACTCATGCAATCTCATCACGATTTCTAGGGCTTTCGCCTAAGTTCCTATCTTTTGTTGTGATAAAGCAATCCCTAAGTGGGGCAGGAGCGCAACTATAAACCAATCACAATGCTAGCTATCTATGAGATTCATATTAACTTCATAGATCCCACACTTTAGTCTTTGACCTAGCTCCCATTGCGTTTTACCAGGCTTCATCATGGTCTCCTTAAATCCAATTACCGACTGTGATTAAGATTTAGGCTTACCGAATTCCTTGTTCAAAGCGGTCTAAGTATTTGAAAACGATTCCAATAGATTATCAGTGCAATACTTCACATACCATGTCAACACGTGATCCTATAGAGCGGTGACTAACTATGCCTTCTTTATATTATCATCCATAATTTGTTGTGTTGTCCATACAACCTTCGCAACAAACCAAAATTGATCTTGATCCTCACTTCCTAAGCCTTTGAAAATTGGAAACTTCATCATATTTGACATATTGACCATCAACGATGGTGGTGGCGGTGTGGGTGAAGGTGTATTTTGTGGAAGTGAAGGCGAAGGTGGTGTGGGTGGATGAGGTATCTACAGAAAACCCTGCCTTATCAACTAGACAATGCTCTGTGGTGAAGCCTGTTTTTCTCCCTTATCATCACTTGAAGGAGGTCCGATCAATGGACTATATTCAAGACCTATTCTTTCTTGATTTCTAAAGCTTCGTCCACTTTGCATAGATCCAAACATCAAGGTAATGGCATAACCTTCTTTTCACACAAGAACATCTTAATCCAAGTATTCAAATATCTGAAGTACTTACCTCATGGTCCCTTGAAGAAGTGTCGCTTTGCTTTGCTGTAACTGACTGAGGTACCAACCGCAAACTCTGTAACAAATCTTCTGATGACTCGATCAATCTAGTGATCAACTACACATGCAATCTTATCTTTAGAAGCTTCCAACCTCCGCACGAGCTCCGGGATCCACACTATAAGACCATCAAGCCTCCACCTTCCTTGGTCGTCTGCCAATTTAGCGATTCACTCGTTTAGTTCAATCAGGAAGGTGCATAAGAATATTTTGTGTATTTATGTGTACAAATATATGTCCAACCACTATTCTTTTGTTAGGCATGGATTCCAATTTTCTTATGCTACGAATTCATGGATCTTTCTATCCAACCACTTCTCAATTTCCTTCTTGGTCAGATTCCAGTGATGCAACATCACACATATATTTATGCAGATCCTAGTCCTGACAACAAAACCATTTGTTGGCTTAGGGGGTCTTGACCCAGGTTCAGAGTTAGTTGCGCCAAACAAATCCCTACACTACTGGCCCTTTCAGCATCAATCCATGGTGTGCAGACTAAAGTCTCACCCATAGTAGTATGGGGGAATGTTAGAACCAAGTTTTCGCACCCAGATATCAGCGTGATGTCCTTTTGGTGACCTATATTTGCCTTCGCTTAGACCTCTATTCCCCTGTAGCCTATCATTGTAACTTCCTCCAATTGGCCTCTAGACCTCCACAAAGGTCTACAATTGGATTTTGCAAACCCTAAATAGGTCAATTAGCTACTTACGCACACTTTAGATTACCCTTAGACCATTATTTGCTCAGATCTACTTAAAAGTGTTTGATAAATTTAACAAAAAGTGTTATAATCTTCGCGTAATTCACTTAACATTAATTGCATTCAGATAACAATGTAGATCAAGTAAAGTCGTGCATCAATACATCATTATTTCATAAACCCATTATTCATCATAGCATAAAGCGCATTCATACATAATATAAGTTAATTAGAAGAAAACACAAGAATTTCTGCTCTTTTATTTATATTCAGTTAAGCTCACAAACTCAATACTTTCCTGCGCACTCAGTTGTAGGGGTCTGCACACTCAGCTGTGGACACTACTCTACGCCTATGCTCACTCAACTGTAGAGCCTTTTCCCCCTCTAATACTTCTACTTCTGCGCTAGAATTATTCACTCGTAACCATAGACAACTTCAATTTCTTGCCTTAGACATCCCTAAGGCACACCTATTTATACAATCCCATGGTCTGTGGACCATGGGTAGATCTTCAAAAGCCGCTTAAGTTACATAAAATAATGGTAAAACCCTTTTTGACTCTTAACTAGCTATGCACTCCATGACCACAATTTGTGGAGACTTTACATCTTTTTACATCAAAACTTGGGCTTTTGCCCCAAAACTCACCCAGGGGACCCCATCCCAATAGTAGCCGATGCAATTCCTTCTCCAAATATTTCTTAGTGCAAATAGAGAAATTTTGAAAATCTTCTTTAAAATCAGCAACGTCATCAAACTCTTGAAATAATGCAGGTGACAACCTTGACCATTGGTTGATGACTATGCATATGTCCATCTCAAAGAGAACCCAAAATATTTTATTTTCCATAACCTGGGTTGGTTACTTAGAGGCCCATAGTGAGGCAAACTTCGTAGCCTTGCACACATCAGGTTCCACATTAGGGAAGTGTGAATCCTATGGTGTTCGCCATGCTACCAACATGATTAAGAGTAACAACCATGCGTAATGGAATGACTTCCCTTCTTCTTGTGCTTCACGGAAGTCATCCAAAAACTCCTGATAGAGGTATCTGACCCAATTAAACTAAACCCCCTTGTTACACTACACAAGCAATGATACAACAGGGGCCAACTTCATCTGCCCGACACTTCCTCATGAGTTTGCTGGCCAAAATGGATGCGAAAAAATGCACATCTTCATTGTTAATAGAGCTAATAACATAGCGCTAAGACTTCTTGACGATGCCATTGTCATTCTTCAT
Source organism: Pinus taeda (assembly GCA_000404065.3). Lineage (NCBI taxonomy): Eukaryota > Viridiplantae > Streptophyta > Pinopsida > Pinales > Pinaceae > Pinus > Pinus taeda. The sequence continues at coordinate 78,762 of APFE031569862.1, forward strand.
TTGGTAAACCAACTTCTTCTCTTGAGATTTCCCAATAAATGCTTCATTTGAGTTCGCTCCCTGATGAGGTAGAGTGGTAATCATGCGGATTAACATATCGTCAATCGGGATTAGATCTCCACACCACAAATGCCCATCATGTACCAATGCCAACAGTTGGCACACACAAATGGTGTTTATGTTTCTTCTCCCGAAATGTGGAACATACAACATATTCAACAATCCAATGTGCTGGATCCCGACAACCCACTTCATTGGTTCAACCCTTGTCACTCCAAATTCTTCGTAATACACAGATTGGAGGCACTTGCTAGGCTAAAATTGGGGACACTTGTTGCGATCATTCAAATCCTAGTCCTCCATGTGCAGGTTTGGAACCTTAGCCAACTATTCACCGTCAATTGGCAAATCCTCTAGTAATAGGGGTGTAAATATCTTATATTTGATGGAATTTAGGTCGTTCGTTACCTTCACAATTAGTTTCCTTGGTGACATATAAGGTGGCAACCTAGAGATTGGTTCCACCTCATCTGCATTGATATCCACAAATCCGATGGCTAATTCTTCTTCATCCAGATCTTGGGGCTCCATGGGTTGTTTCTACGGATCCATTTTCACCTTACTCCATAGTTCTGCGGGGATTTTCAATGGTTATTGTCTAACTAGGGTCCTTTGTGGCTTCTGCTTTTGGTTGCTGGTGCTATGGTAGTAGGCTTAATTCTTGGCGATCTAGGTGCAGTGGTATGTGCTGGCTTGGAGGAAGTCATAATGGATTCTAGCCCTTGACTCAAAAACTCCTGATCAAGATTCTTCCAACTCCAACCAGACATGCAATAGAAATCTCAACTCACACTTAGGCACAAAATCTCACAACGAATTCTCAAAAAGAAAAGTGTCCAAATGTGGAGTGGGATGCCATATTTATAACCTTTTTCAAATTCAAACCATTCAATTCCCTCCAAATATTCTTCATAAATGCAAATTTGGTGGCATATTTTCTCATACATGCCTCTTAAATGTGTTTCCCCCACTCCTTTTAACAACAATTTCCCTATCAAATCATCCCCAATAGTCATATTCTGGATGAACTTCGTCATAGACCTCCCTATAGCACAATTACCCCTTCTCCATCGTAGCATTCTCCACTTGTGCCATCCTTCTAAATGTCGCGCAACCCTCCTTCTTCGAGAAGATCCTGCATTGGTAGAATAATTTATAGTCTTGTGCTTCCTTCCAACTACGTGTAGCACTAAGAATTCCCTCCATTCATATAGTCATCGTGCAGTCTGAGAGATGGAGTTGTCCCTGTAAAGTTTCAACCTACTCCCATTTATGTGCCCAACAATTAATTTTGCATTCAGCTTCGCGAGATGAACTGCGCCACCATCCGAGATATCCATGATAATGTACGGGCCTAGCCAATGCATCTTGAACTTACCAGGAAACTGTGCAAACTTACTATCGTACAACAAAACCAAGTCTCCACACTTAAAATTTTGTTGCTTAATGTGGTGATTGTGCCATGCCTTTTCCCTGGCTTTCTATACTTGTTGGTGAAATCTTGTAAGGAAGTGATCTTCTTCTAGCACGAGTACATGTTCCAATCTTTCTTCCATAATACCATTGTCTGCCATATTCGTGACTGTTGCGATTTTAATACTGGGGAATATATATTCCATTAGGATTACAACTTCCTGTCCATACACCAATCTGAACAGATTCTGCCCTGTCGGCTTCTTGCAAGTAGTCTTGTATGCCCATAATACTGTAGGTATGGGCACATCCCAATCATTCCTGTTGACATTGCATGCCTTCATCAGAGTGTTCTCCAAAATTTTGTGAAAGTCAACCATTCCATTCAACTGAGGATGATGAGGCATTCTCTTCTGGTGATGTACTTGAAATTCTTCTGTTAATGCTTCAATCCTGTTGTTGAGGAAGTGCGTTCCTTTGTCACTCATCAAGATCTTTGGGCACCCAAGATTTGTTAATATATATTCAAAAATAAAGTGCACAACAGTGTCTATGTTGTTTTCCTTTACCGGTTGTGCCTCAACCCATCTGATCAGATAATCCATCGTGGTAATAATATAGCGTGCACCCATCTTCTTTCCTAGAAGATTGATCGGTCCCACAAAATCAATCGCCCATTTATTAAAAGCCTATAAAGTAACCTGCGGTTTCAGTGGTAATTCATCTCTCTGCTATGGTATTTTGGTTCTTTGGAAAATATCACAAGCACTAGAATATTCCTTAGAATCCTTGCGCACCATGGGCCACCAGAGTCCTTCCCTCAAATTTTTTGCGCAGTTTCTTTTCCTGTGTAGTGTCCTCCTATGACAACCCCATGCACTTCAACTAAAATATTGTGTCGTTCATGCTTAGGGGCATATCTGCACAATATTTCATCAAGGCACATTTTATACAGATGCCCCACAATCAGAGAAAAATCCACTGCTCTAACTACTAATTATTTCTTCTGTTGCCTTGTATACTCCGTAGGGTCTAGTCCAGTAGTTAAAAGTGAATAATATATACTAAATGTTCATCATAAATCCTTATGGTGAAGAGTTGCATGTTAGGGAATCCTTCTTCAATGTTGGTTAGTTCTTCACTATTCTCTATCCGAGATAGATGATCCGGCCCCGCATTCAGTTGTTTGAGCTTGAAAATTACTTCAAAATCATATTCTTGAAACAATAATAGCCATCTACAGATATTTGCCCCCAACACAAGATTGTTCACCAAGTATTTCAATGTGGAATGGTCTGTGAACATCTTGAAGTGCACACCCAACAAGTAATGCCTGAAATTTTGCAGTGCATACACCATAGACAGACCTCCTTGTTCCGTTGTGGAATCATTTCGCTCCACCTTAGACAGTTTGTGGCTTTCAAACACAATGGGGTGATCAATATTCCCCTCCCCTAGTTGTGCTAAGACAGCTCCCAAAGATATACATGATGCATCCACATGAACTTGGAACTCCTTCTTCCATTTTAGAAACACCAAGATCATCACAGTGACCGTTTCTCTTTTAAGATGTCAAGACTCTTATGAAACTCCTCATCCCAGTAGAAGGTGGCATATTTATTTAGTAATCATTCCGTCGGTGCAGTGATATTCACATATGCCTTAATAAATTTTCAATAATATCCAGTGTGTCCAAGAGTTGTGTGTAGCTGCTTCACATCCTTCGGTGGATCCAAATTAATGATAACAATGATTTTGGGAGGATCTACCATCATTCCTTGCTTATAGAAAACATGTCCCAGTAAAATCCTATATGGTACACAAAAAATGCACTTCTTCAGGTTTAATGAGATTTGATACTTCCTGCAAATATCCAACATCAAGCGTAGGTTCTAGACATGCTTCTTTACTAGCCCAAAGACTCTCCAGTCATCAAAGTATACCTCCAGAAACTTGTGAATGAATTATTTAAATGCGGCAATGACAACTCTAGTGAATATCCTAGTGCATTCATCAACCCAAAATTCATGAATGTATATCGAAAGGATCCCCATTCAGTAGCAAAGGTTGTCTTGGTCCTATCTTCTGGCATAATCTTAATATGATGGTTCTCAGAAAACCCATCTGTAAAGGAGTAAGCCTCCTGACCTCCTACATTTTCCAAAACTTCGTCTGTGAATGGTGTTAGGAATGGGTCATGTATGCATGCATTATTCAACTTCCATAAGTTGACACAAATCCTTATTTCGCCCTTAGTATTTTTCTCTTGTACTACCATTGGACTCACCCAGTCAGATTCTTCCATAGGTTCTATTATACCAACTGCGACCATCTTTTCAAGCTCCTCATTTACCTTTTCCTTGTACTTTGGGTTGAGCTTATATGGTTGTTGTTTTACATGTTTCTCATTTAGCTTTAAATTTATTTTCATGATGCCTAGGTCTCCCACAATATTTTTTAACTCTAACTTCGTTGGGAACAACTCTTGGTACTCATGCAATAAATGGACAACCTTTCCAATTGTATATTCATCCCAATAATCTCCTATGTACGTGAACTTGGGATTCACCTCTAAGCCTATGTTGACCTACCTCATCTTAATAGACCGTGTTACCTTAGGTATTTTAGCATTTGGACCTGCCACTTTGCACTGTCCTTCTGACTCAAGAATGTTAATTCTTCACCGATCTTCCTCGCCTTCCTCAATGGTCATATTATAACACTCCAGCGCGTGCTACAATTGTGTATTCCAGTCAGGCTATGCCCAAGTCATCGACTCCTTAGGTGTCTGGAATATTGATGCTTTAATTTCTTAAAGAGCACCATTGATACACTGAAAGCCACTCTCAAAGCTAAAGGTCAAAATAAAACTTTCCTTCATAGCATTCCAATTGGTGGTACCATGGCGCAACTCCGTTTCAAGATACCAATTCATTGGTATCACTTCCAAAGTGTGAACAAAGACATGCACCCATTTTGGTCGAGGTTCTTTGCCCCATGCCTTATTCCAATGAGACAAATGATTGCAATGATCATATTTTCCATTCTACTTCTTTGTGATTCTTTTGTTTGCAGGACCAAGCCTGAGGCTCATCAATCATCGATACTCCTACCAATCTCCAATATTATCCTTATGCGTACCCCACCAACGTGCAAGTGTAGCACTCAAATCTAGATCCAAGGCCTGGATGCACTGTTCTTCTGGTACATCCCTTTCAAATTGATCTAGAAATACGATGACATCACCTATCCCATCATAATATGGTAAGTTATATACCTCAGTTGATATGCAGTGAAGAGATCTTGTCATTCTATTACATCGAAGAGTAGAAACTTCGTGTAGCCAGTTCTTCTAGTTCTCCAATTCTTCATCCGAGTTTGAATGACATGAAATATCCTTCTCCCATTTTATCCGTCCATCTGTGGTTGGGTTGATCCAATCCTCTTCATGAGTAGTTAACTTATAGATGTGGTCAATATCATCATCAATGTATTCATCGTGGATAGATTCTGTATATCGCACTCCTTCAGAAGGATCTAAAAGAACAATGACCCTAGTACCGTTCTTTTCGAGTACCACGCTCCTCCTTTTTAGATTGATTATGGCATCCATATCAAAAGCCCAATCTATTCTGAGAAAAGCTGGATACGAATTACTGTCATCCACGATCTCAATTACTTTGAAGTCCACCCATACTCTTACTCCTTCAATATCCACCATAACACCTTCCAAACACCCCATCGGGGTAATCTTCTGTTGATTGGCCACACACAAATGAATAGGTGACCATTGCAGCTTTGGTTAACCCATTTGTTCCCAAGTATGCTTCGGCAATACATTTGCATCTGATCCCAAGTCCAAAATTACTTGATCCATTTCAAAGTCACCAATATGCACAATTAATCACATTTCCCAGTTAGTCCTATTGTTATTCTTGTTGACCTTGTTTATTGCATGTTGTTCAGGTTGTTGTTTTTCTTTACTGACATAGTTTTTGATCAATTCTTGAAACCCTTCTACCGCTTTCTAGTCCCTTAACAACTTCATACATGTCTACAAAAAGGACTTCAGAACAATTGAATTAGGATTCTCCATCGTAGTACCTACTTTAGAAGCATTCTTCCTTGGTACTAATTGTGTCTGTGTCTTTGAAGTTGAAACTCCCATGCCCATGAAGCTCTTCTTTTCCTCCAAGAAAGTCACCTTTTCCTTCTGTATATCAAACCTAATATTATTTTCTCCTACTTTCCTAACCCATGTATCTACATCAAGCTTCTTACCTCCTGCCTTATCTTCTCTGGTAGCCACACCATTTCATGTCAATATATTAATGCTTGGATCATCCTCGTGCATTTTGGATCACATCATTTCTATATTTTGTGTAGGCTACTGATTCTTCTTTTCCTACATCTTAGCCATAAAAATAGGGAAATATTCTATCACATGGTCAAATTGTCTACAATACTAACATGAAGGGTTGGTGGGATTCTAAAAATCTTGTGCATACTATCTGGCTTCACCACAATTATAACATATGATCTGATCCCTTCCTCATCTAGCGCCTCCTCCATGACCCTGTGCTCAACCTTGAAATCCTCCGTGAACCACAAATGAACCATTCTCTTCGTGTGCACAACCTTCAACTTGCATCCTATATGCCGGGGTTCGATCTATCATCAAGTCATAACTACGACAATGACTCTCATCATGTCCTACTGATCGACAGAACTTACAAAACAACTATTGTGGCAATGGCACATATTTTTGTAGTAAATAGCCATGACCAGTTGGGTGTTGGCCTACATATCAGCATATACTACACCATATGCTCGGTTCAGTACTTGGTCCAACACTAGGCTATGGATTCAAAGGATTGGGACCTCTGCCGCCAAATAATTAGGGTAGATTGGAGATTGGTCCTTATAATGATATTTTGTCTTACACTTTAGGCACCATACATCTTAGCACATCTTAGATTGAACATCTTTTCCTTTCTTAAAGTATTGCAGCTCCATATACAGACTTGCCAATTGGGACTATATCTACTGAACCCCTATGTGAGTGTCCTGTACTGGCGAAGCTTCTAATTTCATCGTGATTTCTAATGCTTCCACCTACGTCCCAATATTTTGTTGTGATAGTGGTAATATGAGCTGTGGCAACAACATGACTACATACCACTCTTTGTGCAATGCATCAACGATCTGGAAGTTGGGTTGTCCCATCAAAAACTTTAACCTCTAATCTACGTCCTAAGCAGTTCCATTGACAACTTGCTTAATCTCTTTAATTTATGTGATACATTGCAACTGTGACTTGGGCTTCTTACACTCCGTGTTTAGTGCGTTCTTCATTGCAACTAGTGAAGAAGATGGATTCATTGTATTGCACTTGATATACCAAAATAACGCTCTGTCCTATAGCACGGTGACAAGTTGTGATTTCTCCATATTAACCCCATTGATCTGCTACGCTTTCCACATAGCTTTTGCGACAAACCAAAATTGACCAGGATCCTCTGATCCCTAACCCTTAAAAATAGGCATCTTTGCTATGTTAGCCATGTTGAATAGTGGAGGTGGAGTGGATGGGCGAGGAATCCCAAAAGTGCCTTGCGTTTCTGATTGTTCCGCACCTCTAGGTATACTAGGGTTGCTACTTTCTTCTTCATTGTCTGATTCACGCAATAATGGATAGTACTCACCCTCAATATATTCATCTCGATCGACTCTGAGTATTTTTCTACTTCACGTAGATTCTGTTTGACCTATTCTAAACACCAATATATATGCATAACACCCTTTTCACATAACAACATTTTAATCCATAACTTTAAGTAATTCAGATACTTACCTCGTGGACCTTTGAAAAATCTTCACTCAGCTTCACTGTAGGATACTTTTGTGTCAATTTCAATTTCAGTGATAAAGCCTCTGAAAATACTATCAAACCAGTAATCAATAGCTGTTGCGACCTTATATTTAGACTCCTTAAGTAGCTTAATCAGATCTAGGGTCCACATAATAGGATCACGATGTTCCAAGTGGGTTCATTGCCCACAAGCTTTAAAATCAACTCGTTCATCTCATTAGTGAACGATGCGAAAAATATATCATGTTGTTTTGCATAGATATACGTCTGTAACCACCTTTCTTTTGTCTGGTGTGAATCTCTTCTTTCCTGAGCTGCAAATTCGTGCAACTTCTGATCTATCCAATTTTGGATCTCTTTTTTAGTTTGATGCCACATCAAACATCCCTCAGATAGATCATGGTCCCAAAAATGAAACCATTTATTGTCTTCAGGGGCTTAGATCAAGGTTCAGAGTTAGTTGCGCTAACCAACAAAATCCTATACCATCAGCCCTTTCGGCAACGATCTGCTTGTGTAGAGCATAGTCTCACCCAAGGCGATATTGGGGGATGCTAGAACCAGGTTTCTGCATCTAGAGGGACTATACGATGTGGCTGTAAGGTTCTAAATGATTTATGTCTTAATCTGACCTTCATGAACTCTTAATCTTATTCTTACAATCAAACAACATTTTCTACTTTAACAGATTAGCAAACTATGCAAAACTAGACTAACATGCATTATTCATTATATAAAACAACATCTAAACCTTCGTGATGCAATTGTAGGAGATATATATAAAACCAACCATAAACACTCAAAACCCTAGAAGCTATGCGAACATACAAAAATTACACAAATATATCTCAAAACTCTTGTTTATTAGTCAAGTCTTTTCCAATACAGTCTTTCTGACCCTATGCACACAAATGTAGGGGTCTACGCACTCAACTTCAGAATTACCAAGTTCTCCATGCACATAGCTGTAGGAGCCTTCCCCTTTTCCTGACTACAAAAAGATCTTATAAAGAAAACTCGAAAGTGTTTCGTCAATTCAATACATCATCTCTTAGACTTGCAAAATCATACCTTTATATATGCTTCTAACCTTACAATACCATGGTCCGTGAACCATGGGCGAAGCTCAAAATCCTCTAATTAATCCCATCTCTTTACAAAAGAAGGGGCTTTGACCCACCCTAAAGCCTGCTTGACTCTTAGAATGCTACGCTAATCACACTCCGCTCCTCAAAATGCAGAGTCTTTACATACTTTGGATAAAACTTAGATGTAGGAGACCCCTACCCAATAAGTACTACTTGAATAATCAATATTGCCTTTTTCTTTTTTATATATCCTTCTATCTTGAGGGTTTTTGAAGTACTAATGCTAGTCAATGCATGACAATATATTGTTAGACTAGTTTCTTCTAGGTTTAGATCTTGTGATGGTTCCACTTCTTAATCTTCTTCATGTTCACCATTTATGTATAATAATTTCCTCGCCCCACATTTATGCCCCTTACCGTACTTACTTATCATAGTTGAAACATAGTCCCTTTTCTCTTCTTTCATCCATTTGATGAGGTGTCAACCTTGTTGGTTTAAGATAGGAAGCATGATTTTCTCTATATTTATTAGTGACTAATTTTCTAGTTGTCATATTTTTACTTTTAACTTTCCTTGTTAAACTGAAAGCATGCTCTATAGGTTTAGGTTCAAAGAGGTGAACTTCATGTTGGATGGTTTCCTTTAAAGTTCCCATAAATAGGTATAACACATTATTTTATGAAATGATATTTAGCCTAAGACTCAAGTTTTGGAATTATTTAATTTGATTTATAACTAGACCTTTTTGTTCAATATTTACCAACTGACTAAAAACTGTACTGGTTTTAATATACCCTTAATGTGCTATCAATTTATCTATAACAATGGACCAAAATACAATATAATACTTTTTCCTTTCGTAACTCCATTGATACCATACATGTTGATCTTGTTCTAAAAACATAGCTTCAATATTTACCTTTTGTAAGGATGTGGTTTGGTGTATATCAAAGTATTGCAACATTTGGAATATCTATGCTATAGGATCATTACCATCAAACTCACTCATATCGATATTTAGATGTAATAGTTCCTTGATTATGACTTGAAGCCTTTAGGATGTGGATCTTAGAGTGTAAAATCATGATTATGGTTCCATGATTCAATATTTGTGTCTCCAATTGTGATGAAACACTCCCCATAGGTGATTGAGTTCCAACACAATTGTTCTCCTTATTTCCATGATTTCCTTGGATCTATTTATTCCTTTTAGGAAGCCTCTCCAAGATAGTATTTTCCATAATATTCATGGACTTTTGTATTTATTCCTTTTTACATTCATCATATTTTCCATTTCATCCATAATTTTTGTTTGAAGGTTTTATTGAGAACCTAATAAATCTACCTTCTTCAACAAATTACCATCCATTTTGTTAACTTCCTTCTCTAAATGGGAGAACCTAAATTCTAAGTCTTCAATTTATTTATGAGTCTTTGATGAGCCTTCAAGAGATTTAATTAGCATAGTAGCTTTCTTTGGAGGCATAGACATAGTACTTATACTGATCACAACTTTCAGTCACTAATAAAGATTGGATCTTCTAAACAAAATTTATGTGACTTGTAATCTATGTATTTTTTAAACCTTAATTTGGAGAATATATGAATGAGTGGAATTTTTTCTTGATATATCTTTGATATTTGAGCCATTCTATATTTGAAATTTTGATGTGTAATACTTTGATATGTCCTTTATTTAATGCCACATGTCTAACCAGAATTTGATGTGCTAGGGAAAGTTATAGTAACTTTCCCAAAACTTGTTGAATTTCGGTCTCTTCCCAAGAGTAAACTTGAATGGCATGCCACTTGTCCAATTATTCAAATACAATCCTATCATTTTTACCCAATGTACTTCATTATATCTCCTCAAATCTCTTAAAATTTCAAAATTTGAATTTTCCTTGTAATTTCTTTTCAATCTATAAAAAAAATCACAATTTGAAACATCCCAAAAAAATGGCTATAATTAAAATTCCATTATGACTCATTTGAAATGAATTTCAAGACCAATAACCAACCCTAAATTCCAAAACATATATCTCAAAACATTTAGCAAACTAAAGTATAAAAGTTTAACTAGAGGTTCATTGAGATCTATCCTCAATATTCTTAAAATATCACTAATTTGATATATCCCAAAACAAATTCTAGTGAAAATTCCAAGATGATCTATTTCAAGCAACAAAACCCTAGGTTCATATGCTTTAATAGAAAATGTTATGAAAATTTTCCCTTAAAAACGATAAGAAACCAATAATTATATCCCACTTCAAAGGGGAAACATAATTTTATGATTAATACAATGTATAATACAAGATTTTATGATCCTAAGACTAGGAAAAATTAGTGTGTGTAGGAGATAAAGGGTGCAATTTTAATAAAAAGGGAGCATCAAAGATTCTAACCTACATAACCATATCACCATGGAAATGTATTCACTCAATATCTTGGGATTGGTAAGGGGTATTATAGTTAACATGCAAGGGTTTATATAGAGGTTAACAATTAAGACAATGTTCTAGTGGAGCCAACTAAGATTGCAACCATAATTAACCTAGAGGCATTGAATAATGTCCATACAATGTGATCAACCATTGGACATGCTGTGTATTACAAAAGATCCATTAGAGGGTAGACCATAGTAATTGCACTACTAGAGTGATTAATGAAGAAAGCATAAGGCTTTTTCTAGAGTATAGAATGTAAAGGCCTTTTGGACATCCTAAAGGAAAAACTCTTAAGTGCACCAATCCTTATTTTTTCAAATTGAATTATAAAATTCTATAGATAATTTTCTAGTATAAAAAGGAAACCATGTAAAAGGTATTACAAGAATGACTATGGTGGAAATATTATTTAAGGATGTTAAATTTGTTTAATAGAACTTGGAATGTACTCAAAGGACATGGAGACTTTCCAAGATGAACATGTTACCTCCACACCTAGTATTTTCATTCTAACCATTTGAAGTGGATAATAAACTTTAATGGGATTGACAGGTCCGCAAATTGGAATCCTTTTAATTTCCATCCAATACCCTTTTTAGCACCTTTTTCCCTTTTCATACCATCCTATAATCTAATTTTTCCATATTGATGCATTTTTTTATTGAGGTATATTTATATTCTTATTATGTCACTTTAGTGTTCATTCTGATGTATTTAGGAAGGAATTTACCTTTTTATGCTAACCTATGAGAATCTATGAGAACTAATTCAAGTAGGATTTTGCAGGAACTCTTGAAAGAAAGGTGAAAAATAGTTTTTGCAACCTTCTTAGGTTGCAATAACACCCTCATATTGCTGCAACAACCAAGTACCTCATTGTTGCAACACAGTACTAGAACTCCCTTTGCTACAAAACAACTATAAAGTAGGTTCTACAACTCCCACCACTATAACATGATAAGAGTATAGCGTTGCAATTTTGATTATGGTAACATGATAGAACATTGTGTTGCAACTCCATTATTGCAACACGACAAAACCAATAGAACTAGTGCTGCAATAGAATTGGTACTACAACATGTTGATAGTTAGCCATCAAGGATACATTCTAGAACTCGCAGACAACTGACACACCACATCTCCAATAAACCTCTAATTGCAAAGCTATCATCAACGAATTGTAGGAAGATCATTTGACCACATAATGCAGAAAGTGAGGAGATGTAGTTGGATGCTCGAAAGGAAAGGTAGACTGTAATAGAAAATTGACTAGTTGTCGCTTGTCACAATAGTTGAATAACTCATCTTTGTTTGATATCTTCTGCTAAGAAAATTATTTTAATCGAGAAGAAACAAACCAAGAATCTAAATATTCTCATGGATGTCCTTTGAGATATTAATCCAATTTTGACTCTAGTGATTGTATATATGATAGCTTTCTCTACTCAAGCTAGGGGGGAGTACAATGTTAATTGTAATTTCTTTCTAATATGTTGTTAATAAAGAAAATGCAGTTCTATTTTATTTCCTATTTTGTTATGTATGAATAGTATGCTTATAAATTAGGCAATATTCCTTCATGAATAGTTCCTCATCTGAGGAGGATGGTACCCATCCTCAGACAAGTACTTCTTGTAACCTTATAGATTAGTTTCTAGTGTCAATTTTGTAACTTAGTTTCTTTACTTTGCTGCAACTCATTAATTCATTTTTCTAGAACTCATTAATTTAATAACTTACATTTTTTCAATGCAACTTGTCTATTGGATAAACTATTGAGTTTCCTACAACTTGTCAAATTGAAAACTTACATAATTTAGGTATACTATTGCAACTCACTAGTTTGATAAATTAATGTGCTTATGTACACTAATGCAACTCACTAGTTTGATAAGTACTTAGTTCTGTATGTTTCTACAAATCATTAATACAAATAAATAACTTTGTTTCTTTATTTTGTTGATAAATTCGACAAGTAGTTATATTCTCAAATATTGTTGCAACTCTTAGATTTGAATAAGAATCTTATTCTTTATTTTGAAGATTGTATTCCATTACTTTGTTTTCCATATTTATAGTATTGTATTTACTATACACAATGGGATTGGATTTTATATGTTGTAGTTTACTAACATTCTACCATCACATATGCATCTTTTTTCAAGGGATCAAGATCACCATAAACCCTTAAAAAGTCACCAATTTACTACCTATGTGATTTATTTCTACCCGTGTGATTTACATTCTACCTATGTGAAATATTCCACCTATGTTTGGGTTTATAACATTAAGCTTCCTAGGTCCACTAGGTAGAATTGTGTTATTCAACTCTACAAGTGTGATATTTAATTTCCTGCAAGTGTGGTTTGCTTTCCTTAGTTATGTTTACAAGGCATTAATATCTTGCTCTGAAAACATATCTAGAATACTATGACCTCATTGAAACTTAACAATATTGTGCTAGCATATACAATGCATGAAAGTTTTCAAGTTGTAAATCAACACCAAATTGATAAGTAAATGTACAATTACTTAGTTATATGCCAAATAATTAGAAGGGAATTGAAGATCCCATCATTTTTGGCATTATTTCTGAGGAAATATCAATAGTGCAATGGTCATTTTTTATCCTTCAAGTTTTTTTTTTTAATACATTGTTTTAGGAAGAATGTCTTTATAATTTTCCAAGCACATAGCTAGAGACTAGCAAGTTAGATTTGTTAGCTTCACCAAAAACCCCCATAAGACTAATAGTACAACACACGCTCAAGAGGAGATGGGACATAATTAGTTGAACTATTAGATCTTACAAAAAGTTCCCTTGCGAATAAGAAACCTAAAATTGTATAAGCTTCATCCTCTTCACCATAAAAAATTATGTTTCCTGAAGGTCTAATAAAAGAGTAGTCCCACTTTGAAGATATAATCTTCCTAGAATCTCCTAATGCACCTACAAAATAGGAGGATGGTTCTCAAGAAAAGATGGCACACTAGAGTGTTAAGGAAGAATCATCCACCTTCATATTCCCTATATTGGAATAAGATGAAATCCCATTAGGGGTCATTAATCCTCCTACTATACATTATCGTGTTTTCTATATCATTATGAAAACTATTTATCTCAATTTGTGGTCAAAGGTGGCACTAACACATGATTACAACACTCCTATGACCACAAGCTTCATATTTGAAAATGTCATTTATAGGTTTGAATGTCCTAAAAGTCTAACACTAGTGATCCAGGTGGATGTTGGTGGCCACCCACCTATCCCATTTGGACCCCCGCAACTGTCTCTTTCAGTTTTTCAGTTTCCGTAAATGTAGCACAATTTACTATTTTTAGCTGTTTTTTCGGGTCCTAAACTTCCGGAGCCGTTTTGAGGCCCTAAATGACGTTTTTTGGGAAATATGGGGGTAACATGGGCCCATGGATTGATGTTTCCCTTCCCAAAGTGGTAGTTCTCGGATAGATCTTTCTAACAAGCTATCATACGCGTCAAACGGAGATCGTATGCCAAAGTTACGACCTCGGGAAATTGATGTACCAATTTACCCAAAACGGGGCCCACAATTTGGCGTTTCATCTTCTAAGGGTCGGTTTTGGAATGTGAAGGGTTTTCCATTGTTTCTCAATAATAAATAGGCCTTCGAGCCTCATTGTAACACAAGTTCGGGAACAGTTCAGAGACATGTAGCCGCACATCTCTTCTCAGAGATAAGCTACCATCGTCCTAGCTGGTTTATTTCCAATTCTGGTTGTAAGCATATTTCGGTATTTTCCATTAATGAAATAAAGTGTTATTTCCGCTGCATCTCTTTATGGTTATCGCATCTTTGTATTTATGGTTATCTCTGTAATCTATTGCGTTCCTGTTTGAATCCGGATCATCTGCGCTGAGCTGGGCTGCGAAAACGGAATCTATGAGAGCTGGCACTACTTTCTCGGCTGAGTTTATGATGCATTTGACAGTCATCCATTGACTGTGTGGCTTGACTAAGTATGCCCAATAGCACTCCCAATTCAACCTGTTCAATGCCTGGATTGCTTTTCCCTTTTCTTGCGCCTTCTGTTTCCATTCTGCCTCCATTCGTGACTTGTTTGGTAGGTATCCTGGGGTGGTTTCTGTGATTAAGTTGGCTCTGTGTAAATTTCCATTTACACAGTCGATAAGAACGCTTGCCTGTGTCACCGCTGTCTCCGCCGCCTATTCTGCCTGCCTGATTTGATCGTCCCATTTGTTAAAGAGCAATTCTTTATGGATCTCATTTATTCTGGGTGCATTTGCTCTCTTCCCTTCCTCTCCATCTTTCCAAGCTAGATACTCTGTCACTCGTCTGTCAATCTGGTCGTAGTCACTTCACAAGTCTGTCACTTGATTGGTGAGTTTATCGCTCAGCTCGCAATAGTGACTCCACTGCGATATTTTACGTCCCAACTCTTCCTGTTGCTGCAGAAGTT